>JAPXFQ010002415.1:0-16523 GCA_028564705.1 Apricaphanius iberus
TTTCATGCTTCTATTATAATAATGTCTGTATGACAGATATTCATGGGGACCAATGGACATTAATATATATACTCTTCATTTTAGGAAAGAGCAAATATATCACTACATTCATTTTTTCTTTGATTAAATAGAATCTAGGAAGATGCTTCCAAATAAAGCTGTTGTCTTTTTTGTGTTTTCTGTCACTTATTTTGTTATTTTCTCCAAATATATTTGAATTAAAAAATAACATTCACTTCCTTACTTCTACTCTCAACATCCGTGGTCACTGCTGCACATTTTCGCTGAAATAGTTTCTATGTGCGTTGGTCCATCAGGGTGGGACTTAATGTGCTATACTGACATCTAGTGGTAACAGTAGAGAATTACAGAATATAATGAAGCCCTAAAAAAAAACATGTTTTTTAGAGAAATACTTTTATTTTGGTGGTTTCATTTCTGCATAAACACAATGAAACTGTATAAAGTGTCTGAAGTTATTCACCTGAATAAATCTACCTGATCAGGATTTTATTGTCCTGAAGAAACTGATCTAAACTCTACTTAGATGGAGGATTTTCTGAATTTGATGCACTTTGTATGCCACAGATTTACTGCAAAGATTTTCATTTAAATTATATCACACAAATCAGTTTAAAACAACAAATAGAAGAGTAGATTTTCCTTTGCTTTATGTCGCCTAAATATATATTTAACGAGACCTTTTTTCAACGTTTTATCGGTTTCTAAGAGTAGAGGTCAGCCTAATATTTATGTACCCATTTATCAAAGCCGCTTTTTCAGTGAATGAAATATAAATATATATAAAGGCAGTAACCAGACATTTCTTTTTTGGTAATATAATTATTTTGCCTGTCTGAAAAAGGAGTTCATTTTAAAATATCACAATTTAATTGTGTCTCTCAGATTTATTCAGCCCTGTAGCAACATTCCAATCTTCCCCTTTAAAAAAAAAAGTTTTCAGTTAAACTTCCTCAGCACCCAGGAAGTGACATCACTCACATCCTTCCCTACTGATACAGAAAAGAGAGGCAATTGGTAGTATACTTTTGTGATTGTTAACCCAGTTTTCTCTCAGTGTTTTTCTCCCCATAGAAGCTCCACACAGTCTGGTACCCTGCTCAGCTATAACGCCCCCTGCTGGATGGGGAACATCGGTCCAGATGAAGCTCAAAATCACAGAGCATCCTCCATGCTGTCTCTTCTCTGTCTTCTCAGACCCCCAGACGGTCGTGGCAGATAACCGCTTGTACTGATCCAGGTTCTGGTTGTGGTTCTGCTAGAGGTTTCTTCTTGTTAAAGGGGAGTTTTTCCTCTCCACTGTCGCTACATGCTTGCTCAGTATGAGGGATTGCTGAGGAATTGCTGTGGTTGGAGTCTGGATGATCCGGGCACAACCTCACATCAATGACTCAGCACAATCTGCTGGGATTCCTTACATAGAAAACTGAACTGATTGGAATGTTTGTATAATTGTATTGAGATGACTTTTGTTGTAAAGTGCCTTGAAATGACAATTTGTTGTGAATTGTAGCTATTGATTTTGAATTGAATATTGCATGGTATCAATAGCACTCAGACATTTTATCACTGTGGGAGAAATTTTAAAGTTTTTGCTTTCCAAAGAGGCCCCAGCCATGTCTCTACTCAAAATGGTTCAAGAACAGGAATTACAGGAATGTTAAGTGTTGAAGAGGAATAATCATTGCCAGAACCAGGCTTTCACATGTTCAACAAACTCTTATCATTATAGATTTCCTTCCCTGTTCTTCTCTACCTCCAATACTGAATCTCTTTCTGGACTTCCCTCCATCTCTGCTGTGTGTTTCTACATCGTCTCCTCTGACAGAACAGAATCCAGAAAGAGGTTGTCATACTGAGGAGCTTATTATTGGCTTTGGCAGTAACTGCATTATTTTCTTATTTGTGAGTAGTTTTGGATAAGAAAATCTATCAAAAACATAAAGATCAAAACACATTTATTACTCTATGTTGTTTGTGGTGATGATCAGTGTTTATTAAATGTTCCACAGTGGAACGTTCCTTTGGTGATAATAGCTGAGATAAATGCTGCAAAGCACAAAGCTGGAGGATGTGGTCGTTTCTGCAGAAACTGAACACCAGTTATATATAGAGCGGTGGTCTGACACCTCCATATTGTCTCACATGATGCAGATCACACCTCGGTTGAAGTAACCATAGTGGACTAATAGGCGTGCTTCATTTCTCTGTATTCCACCCCATAAACCTACATTTCAATTACACAGGAAGAACTCTGTGGTTTTTCTTCTGTTTTCCACAGGTCTGTGCAGCAGAAACAAGTCAGGTTTTTTTAGGTGTTTCAAAAGTTGCTGCAGAAATAAAGCTTTTTAAGATAATATCTAAGCTTTTCAGTCAGTATTTATAATCCTTCAACTCCATCAATAAGCCTAATGAGAGCCTTTGCAACCTCAGGTCTTCATTATTCACAATAAGTCAACATATCTGTTTCAACTAAGACATATATATGTTTAAGAATTTTACTTTAAGTGAAGATTTTTTTAAACATATCTGCTGTTTGCTTCTAAAGATATTAGATTTTTTCATAAATAAATGGCATTTATGTGATCTCCATATTCATAGATGTTCTAGAAAACCCTCTGGTGATCCAGGCAGATTTTTAACCTTTTTAACAATATATTGCACCAGGCTAATCTGAGTCAATAAGAACACATGATCTCCTTATGTCGGGAAAAAGTATTATTTGATCTGTAATTTCTGTATTAAACCATATAAACCGGACATATAGTTAGGTATATGTACTAATAGAAAAACTACGTTTTATATGTTGTTAATCAGAAGCTTTCTGTGGTTATCCCAACTCTAAAGTGATGCTTCCTCCAACATCTCCAGGAAATTATCTCATTATTTCTGCAAAACAAGCAGAAAAATCTTCATATTTATAGAATTAAAGATTTAAAAACATCAGTCTGACTGCAAGAAATCTATATAATGTGTTTCATAGTGATGGGGTTACTGAGAAAATGAGCTTTTCTATTATCTATTGAGCTGGAGGCAGGTTAGCCTATAGCCTATCACGTGATATATCACGTGATATGTATTATTACTGCACGCAGTGAGGAGTGGAAAGTGTGAGGTTGACAGATCTCACCGTGTCTCAGCGCGTCTGGCTCAGATGGAGCAACGAAATGTTCTGGTTCTGTAATGGGGAGCACTTTATGGTTCTGTGTGTTTTTTATCGGTGAGTAAAAATCTGCTTCTGTTCAAAGCTGCACGTTTATTAATGTTTGTTAAAACTGCTGCTGGATGAATGACTGCAGACTCAGATGGATCCGCAGTTATAACACCGATTATTAATCTTTAACTGATGCAAATCTAGTGGTAAAAGATGAAAAACACATACAGGTAATATTTAAAAAATGTGTTAAATAACAAAATATAAATACTTTGTTACCTTACTTAAGTAGAAATGTTGGGTATTTATACTTGACTGGAGTAACTATAGATTTACTTTTTACCTCTTACTCCTTTCACACAACTATCTGTACTTTCTACTCCTACATTTTAAAAACAGCCTAGTTAGTCTGTTTAATTTAGTCTTGTCGTTTTATTAAAAATAAACAAAAAAATATCAAAAAGATGCGCCAACGGGATAGAATTTGACTGCAGCTTGATCCATCCATCCATCCATCCATCCATCTTGTTCCGCTTATCCGGGGTCGGGTCGCGGGGGCAGTAGCTTAAGCAGACTGGGACCAAAAACAGCCCCTGGCAATTTTTGCAGAGAGGCCACATTTGTCTTTTCAGGTCATTGGTAACCAACAAAGAAACTTTAGACATAAACGATACACTGCCACAGAACCAATGTTCCCTCTAACTCCTCATGTGTCTGAGCAAACGCACCAAGTCGCTGAGCGGTCCCTTGGATCACTGTGAGCAACTTCAGCCATGCGGACTTTGGTTGTGGTTGGGCCAGTATCTCATCCATCCAAGTTACACGCATAAATTATTTGCATACCTGTCTCTATCTTTATTCTAACAGCTTAATCAGAAGATAAAAGATAAACATTCCACCTTTATGTAGATACAGTAGTTTACTACCTGTTATTCACTTGTTGTTACCTTTCATCTCATCAGTTCAACGATCACAAGGAATTTTACTGACCAAAAAAAATATCCAAAGTACCTTATAAATAACTTATAATATTCCAGAAGGAAGCACACTTTGACAATGCCAATGGTAGAGACTCAGGCAGTATGCACCATTAAATATACAACTAGTCCTCATATCTTCTGCTCCATGAAACACATATTAATGCTAAGCAGTCCACATATAGTTCTTTGATGTATTTTAATTGCACTTAAATACATTAATTTTGATGGATATATGCAGCAGAAATAGGTTGCCTAGCGTATCCCATATTTTTTAATGTAAGATTGTTATTTAACATTATAATAATAATTATTATTTGCTTTAGTAAAAGTGTTTTTAAGAGGTGTGGTCGTGCTGTGGTGCAGCTCAAACTTTAGTCTATAGTCTATACTTTAAGTAGTTTTGAATCCAGTATACTTTTTTACCATTACTTGGGTAAAAAAATTTGACTTGATACTTCAACTTCTACAGAACTCATTATAAACCCTACTATCTACACCTTTAATTGAGTATATTTTATCCATCTTATTTTAGTGTTTTTAATTTCTGAATTTTATATTATTGTATTTAATGTACTGCACTTCGTTCAGTTTCGGCTGTTTTTTAAGTGCTATATAAATAAAGTTGGCTTGGCTATTGAATGTGAATTATTTTGACACCTCTGGTAATACCATTAATACCCTTGCCCTGTCAATTTCAATTTTGAACTTCATTATAATTTATATAACATTATTATATTTATTATTCAGTCATAATGGAGAAAAAAATAGTATTTCAACATTATACAAATAAATTCTGTGAAATTCATACAATGTGAAATCCCGGATATTTTTCTTACATTCTGTTTCTCTCAGTTTAAGTGTACTTATGATGAAATTCACAGACCTCTCGTCTTTTGAAATAGGACAACTTTCACAGTCAGTGGCTGCTAAATACTTTATTGCCTCACTGTAGTTACAGCTTGCAAAGTTAGTACTCCTGCAGTCATGCAACAAGGAGGTCGTTGGTTCAAATCCCAGCCTGGGGTCTTTCTGCATGTAGTTTGCATGCATGTTCCCTCCAGGCACCGGGTCCTCCCCTATCATACAAAAACATGACTGCCAGGTTAACTGGTCTGTCCTAAGCACCTGTGAGCAAATATTCGGTTGTTTGTCCTGTTTGTTCCTGTGTTTAGCTGTAATAAACTGGGAACATATTCAGGATGGACCCATCTGTTGCCCAGTAAGGACCACTGGAGGCACCAGCAAACAGAGAGAATTTGGAGCTCATACAGAAAAAAAACCCCAGATGAACATTAAAGCTAGTTGTCTGACTATGATTCATATTTAATAATGGATCTGTTCCAACCACCAACAACTCAGTCTCACAAGACCGACTGCTGGCGTCTTGTTGCTACAGATTCATTTCTGTCTCAAGTTATGAATGAAGTTCATGTGAGTCCAGAAACACTGAAACAATATCTCTTGTCAAGCATGATCTTAAAATTATTTTCCATGGTTGCTTAGTAAAAAAAACTGTTTAAATTAATCTTAATCTTAATCTATTGTCAATATTCATTAGTCAATTTTCATATAAAAGGTTTAAATAATCTGAGGATTTTAACATCTTTAACATATTTTCTTCTTAAAAAGTTCTAGCAGTTCTGCGCTGTAATACAGTAACTAAATGGATGAAATTACAGCTCATCTATTTATCAAAAGAAAGCTTATTAACTCCTCTGCCTTCAAATTTAAAGTCTATTTCTATTTCTGTTCATTCTGTTTGTTTTCTATAATCTGAAATCTTCAATCTGAAATCATGTGCAAATTATCAAAGGATTTTCCAGTATATATATAAAACAAACCCCTTACCCTTAATCTGCCCCCAGCAGGTGGAGCATCCTCTAACTGGAGGGTTGCCAGTTCAAACCCCTGCTCTGTCTGTCTCAGTTGTTGTGCCCTTGGGCAAGACACTTCATCCACCTCGTCTACTGCTGGTGGTCAGAGTGGTACCAGTGTGTTCAGCATCCTTTCTCCTGCCAGTGTCCCCCAATGTAGCTTTGGCGACTTTAGCTACAATCTAGCTAACCACTAAATGTTTTAATGCATGAATATATTGTAAAGCGCTTTGTGGCTGCCTGACTGAAAATAAAAACACTCTAGAAATGCAGGCTATTTACCATTTTAGTTTAAAAATGAAAATATCTATTTATTTTGAATTCATATCCTGTCTGATGCTGAATGAGGCTGGTAAATATCAGAAAAACATGAAATTTTAACATTACAAATATCAAACATTTTCATGTTCCCATCACTAAGTTTCAGTGGCTCTCTCACATACATCTAAATCAGGTTTGATTGATTATTGATTCAATCAATCGAAGTGTATTTATAAAGCGATCTTCATAAAATCATCAAGAATAAAATTACAGGGCCAGCTAAAGCAGTTGGGTGTATCTTTTCAAAAACTTCAAGAAAACACATAGATTTGTCTAAAAACATGTTAGATTGAGAATACAAAATATAACATAATGTATAATATAAGAGGGGTGTCTACCCTCCCTCTGAAGTGCTCTGTGAACTCCTCACAGAGAGTTAGAGGAGGTTTTCTGAAAGACATCAGTAACAGTTAAAACAGTGGAAATAATATTATTGGGATTTTTTTTGTTCTGAAAAGATTTTTACAAAATATGAATGTCTTGAATTTCTTATAACCTTACTGTATAATTTGAGAAGTTCTCTGTATATTTGATGATTTATCATACTTCTATTTTTCTTCTCTCTTCCACCCTGCAATTCCTCTTTAGTTTTTTGAGATCTCGATTTTTCCACCGCATTGCAAGTTTTGAGAGTTAACTCGTCTAGGTGGTAGAGGACGTAAGGTAGACAGTAGGCAGTGTTGGGGAGAATACTTTGTAAATGTATTTAGTTACAGAATACTGAATACCTGTATATATATCTATATATAGTATTATATAATGATATAATGAAAGAGAGTATATATATATATATATATATATATATATATATATATATATATATATATATATATATACAGTAATATTTTTGGCACAACAATGTTTCCTCTCAGTGACCAAACAAGCAAAATGTTTTTTAGCAGTAATATCTCTTTACATTTTATTAGATTTTATATTTAGTCATTTGAAATGAAGTTTCATTGTTTTGCAGCCACAGCCAATTAGACTATTTGCGACTTTCTGTTATAAATATGCAAAGTACTGATATTCATTGCACTCCAAATGGAAACTTTTTATCCTTGTAGCCATAATTTTCAGGAAACCCATCATAACAACATATAATCAGGCTAACTTCATGTCAGATACGACCAACACCAACACTGCTGGGAGATAAAGACAGCAGAGCTGCTGCTACTGTACCACGTTATCTGGTTTTGAGTGGCAGAGGATTTTGTTTTCATACATTGTTGCAGTTTCTAATTTTTTGTGGGATTTTTACGTACTTTCAAAGGCTGGCCAGCCGGATGCTTTATGTTTCTAGTTTGCTGTTGACATTGTTGATGTGCAGCGTAGCTTCTTGAGACCCGCCAGCAAAAGTTTAGACAAAAATGTAATAATTTTCTCACCTAGATCATCACAGTCTTTGCAAAAACATTTTTAGGTGGTAATACGAATATGCAGCATTAACAGTGCGACTCTATGACTAGTGATGCCAGATTTGATCTTTTCCCCCATTTTAACCACCATGGCTTTAGTCGGGCTTTTGTCACGAATGCTTCAATGAATTCTAGCATCGCTTGAAAAAAGTGAACAGCAAGAGTCCGTCATTCACAAAGGCCAGAATGAGTCCATTCATAATAACGTTCATCAGACCAAAAGTGAGCGAGTTTAGGCACAACACTGTTGGAAGCAGCTAGTAGGTTAACTGTCAGACAGATATTACACTTGTCAGGTTTTGCCCTCGCTCCTTTTCTAGAGCGAAAATTAGCTTGAATTTCCAGGATGTTAATATCCTTAAGTGCTACTAGGTTTATTTGGCTGTGGTTGTAGCTCCAACCCACCAGCTCCTGGTCTGAATCCAAACCTGGCCGCTCACATTTACGCAGATAGTCAGGAGTGTTTCGGCCATGGGATCTCTATGGTTTCGGCATCATGTTTTCTAGGGTATTATGGGATGCGAGCATCAACCAGGGGTTGGAGGTCAGATTGGAGCGGTACAAGATGGATTCTCCTGAGTTTTGAAAACTCCAAATCTAGCATGAATCCATCTTGCAGAGCAAGGTCATATATATTCATCTTTTGGGTGGAAAGTGGAAAACATACAAATATTCCAATGTTATTACGACAGTAACTGTATTCTGAATACAATGTTTAAAAATAGTAACTGTAAAGGAATAGAGTTACTCATAATTAGTACCCATATTTTACCGGGCCAATCATTTGTCATCATTGTGCTTTGGGGCGGGAGTTCAGTCATGACGATAGTATTAAGTGCCCAAAGGCATAGTGTAGAGCTGAGCTGCAGGTGCTGCTGCGTAGTCAAGCTGATGCCCATACCATAGACTTTGTATGTAATCAAGCTGCCCTGGTGCCTGGATGCGCTGTGAATGCGGCATTAATTCAATTCAATTCAATCCACTTTTATTTATACAGCGTCAATTCACAACAAATGTCATCTCAAGGCTCTTTACAAGAAAATTCATCTCAATCCAATTATACAAACATTCAAATTAGTTAAAAGTTTTCTATGTAAGGAATGCCAGCAGATTGTGCTGAGTCATCCACATGAGGTTGTGTCCATTAGAGAAATGATGAGAATCTCAGTCATCCAGGAGGGGGCTCAGAGTAGAGCTGCTGCTCCTCCACATCGAGAGGAGCCAGTTCAGGTGGCTGGGCCCTCTGGGTAGGATGGACGCCTTCCTGGTGAGATGGTCTGGATAACTGATGGAATGTTTGTAAAATTGTTTTGAAATGACTTATCTTGAAAAGTTCCTTGATATGACATCTCCTGTAAGTTGGTGACATATATATATATATATATATATGTACATATATATATATAAACTGCTCAAAAAATTAAAGGAACACTTTTTTATTGGGCCTGGTATGAAATCAATTAAACCTGTCTGATAATTTTCTGGTTGGTTAAGCAGCTGAGGGCATCGTTAATCACTTTCAGCTGTATTGGTGTTCATGGACTTAACAACAGGTGCACTACAATGGCAACAATTAGAAAACCCTCAAAACAGGACTGGTTTTAAATGTGGAGGTCAGTTTCTTCCTCTTGATCTTTTTTGGCTGGTTTTGGCTTGAGTAATTATCTCTACTTGCAGTATGAGGTGATTCCTTAACCCCACAGAAGTTGCACAGGTTGTCCAACTTCTCCAGGATGGAACATCCACACGTGCTGCAGCAAGAAGGTTTAATGTGTCTCCCAGCACAATCTCCAGAACATGGAGGAGATTTCAGGAGACTAGTGGTTATTCTCTGAGAGCTGAACAGGGCTGTAGAAGGTTCAACCAATCAGCAGGACCGATACCTGCTCCTTTGTAGAAGGCGGAAAAGGCTGAGCACTGCTCGTGCCCTACAGAATGACCTCCAGAGGGCCACTGGTGTGAATGTCTCTACCTAAACAGTCAGGAACAGACTTCATGAAGATGGCCTGAGGGCCCGACGTCCTGTAGTGGGCCCTGTGCTCACTGCCAAGCACCGTGGAGCTCAACTGGCATTTGCTTAAGAACACCAGAACTGGCAAGTCCGCCACTGGCGCCCTGTACTTTTTACAGACGAAAGAAGGTTCACCCTGAGCACCTGTGATAGATGTTAAAGAGTCTGGAGAAGACTAGGAGAACGTTATGCTGCCTGCAACGTTGTTCAACATGACAGGTTTGGTGGTGGGTCAGTGATGGTCTGGGGAGGCGTATCCATGGAGGGACGCACAGACCTCTACTGCCTAGGAAATGGTGCTTTGACTGCCATAAGGTATCGAGATGAAACCTTTGAACCCATTGTCAGACCCTACGCTGGTGCAGTAGGTCCTGGTTTCCTCCTAATGCACGACAATGCCCGGCCTCATGTGGCAAGAGTATGCAGGCAGTACCTGGAGGATGAAGGAATTGAAACAATTGAATGGCCTTCACCATCCCCTGACTTAAACCCAATAGAAGATCCAAGGGACATTATGTTTCGGTCCATTAGGCACCACCAGGTTGCTCCTCAGACTGTACAACAGCTCAGGGATGCCCTCACACAGATCTGGGAGGAAATGCTACAAGACACCATCCGTCGTCTCATTGGGAGCATTCTTCAGACGTTGTCAAGCGGGCATACAAGCTCGTGGGGGCCACACAAGATACTGAAAAGCTTTTTGAGTTGCAGAAATTACGTTTTTTTTTTTAAATGGACTAGCCTGCCACATCTTCAATTCACTCTGATTTTAGGGTGTCTACATAATTTGAGCCCTCTGTAGGCTGAAAACTTTTATTTCCATTAAAAGACTTGGCATCCTTTTGTTCCTAAGACATTGTCCTGTCGTTATTTGTATAGATATCCAACTTCATATTGAGATCTGATTTATCTATGTTTATTCAAAGTGCTCCTTTAATTTTTGTGAGCAATATATATATATATATATATAAAAGAATAATAGTGGGAAATTTGAGAACATTTTGCATCCATCTTGGATATCAGAGTATAATAATATTTAAAATAAAATGACAGAAGCTTAGATGTGATGTTTTCAGGACAGTTTAATCATATTGTATTATTGCTGTTTTTACAGTGACGATCAGATTATCTGCATCTGATGAAGTGAAGAAGAACCTGTCAGGAGTTGTTGGAGGAAACATCACTTTACCAGATCCTCTGCTGGAGTTTGGACTTCTTTTAGTAGAAAGGAAGAACATTGCTCTGGTGAATGATGGGAAACTTCAGTTTGTAGAGGAGATTTATATGAACAAACTTCACTGGAACAGAAACTCTGGACTCTTTACCATCACAGACCTGCAGAAGAACGACTCAGGGATTTATACTATTGACTCTAAGAAAAGAAGAGTTTTCACTGTATCCTATAATATCACAGTTTATGGTGAGTTAAAATGTATCAGTAATCTGATTATAGTAGATTTTTTTCTAAATCACTGTTGCTTTACAGTTATGTGGTTTAATCAAATTCTCACTGATTACAAAAAACGAGTATCACAGCCTTTCTCTGTCCTACATAATATAGTTTTAATTCTATCATAAGGAGAAACATGAAATCTATGACTGTCTAATAAAAAGTCTTAGTCTGTTGCCTCATTCAGTGGAAAATAACCAGATTAAGTAATTTTAAGTAATAATTTAATGTTTCAAATAAAATATATATATATAAAGGAAGTGCTACAACATCTTTGATACATTTTACAACAGGAGACACAACCGTCTAAAATAAAAAAATAAAAATAAAATAACTGTGACTAAGTCACATAATTTTAAACAAACTTCAAACATCCATATTATCTATTAAAATAATCCAATTAATATGAAAAGTTACCTGTATTGTCTAATTACTCTGTTAGTTTGGTGTGACTATGAAGTGAAATTTGGTTGAACGTCTCTAAACCACAGTGTTCAGCACTCAACAAAGAGCTGATCCAATCACTGTGTTGATGTCAGAACTTGGTAAAAAAATGTGCTAAAAAAAGTTTAAAAAAAAGGAATGTCTGTCAACCTGAACGTAATGTGAAAAGGAACACAGAACCTCACTGATAAACCAGAACCTGTCAGCTTTATTAAGATAAATGCAGAACAATTGTGTCAAACAGACTGGAAATAATATTTCAGGAATGAAAGATTTAAGAAAGACAAACTTATGCATTTGTTCTATCTTCCTCTGCAGATCCTGTTGCGTCTCCATCAGTAGAGACCCAGACTGTGAGATCTGACAGCTGCTGGTTGATCTGTTCTGTGGACAAACAGGCGACTCTGCTGTGGATCAGAGACCAAGAAATACTGAACCAGAGCAGCTCTGCTCTCTCTTTAACCATCGTTATACATGAAGAGGACAGAAACTATTCATATGAATGTGTAGCAGCCAACCCTGCAGAGAACAAAACTATTAATATTGATGTGAGGACATCCTGTGGGTTCAACAGCACAGAGAGTTGTGATAATCAAAGATATTGTAAGTGTCATTGTAATAACTATTATAAGAATAACCCAGGTGATTTCTAACTTTGTTCCTGTTGGATGAATAATTGTTATGCTTTATGTGGTTTGATAGACTGGCTTCTAATACCAGGCGTCACCATAGTGATGGTTATTGTTGCTGTGGTCATCTGGAGAAACAGAGAGAGATTTCTGGAGAAGACGAAGTCAATCAGACCAACACAAAGTCAGTATTTAGGCTTCTTTTTAACTCAGTTTAATAGATTTACATCTTTAGAAATGTATTCAGTAATATTTTTTGTTTAGAACAGACGTTCCATTTTGGCATTGACAAAAGCCTCCTCTAAACGGTCTGGTTGTTCTGGTATCTGAGCTGATCTCAAATCAGAAAATGATCCTCTTTTGTACAGCAAAACAGATTCAGTGTTGATAAATAATATAACATGTCCATGTTAGAACACTAAAGGTTGAGATTGTTAAACCATATATACATACATACATATATAATATCCACTGTGTTTTGTCTTTTTTAGGGAGGATCGTCCAGAACAGTCAGGAATGGAGTGACTCATGTATGACAACAGTTACATACAACAATAACTGTCATACAGATGCTGCTGATCAGGGCCAGAGTATCATTGCAGGGACCCCTGGGCACAGTTATGGACAACATTGTCAATAACTAATACACCTACCTATGTAAATACATAAGCATTTAACTCCAAGTTAAGATAGTTTCATACTCTAATCACAAACATACTCATACTTGATGGTTTTCCTGTCCTGCCTCGCTCCTTCTCTTTTCTACTGTTTTATGTCTTTTTGCCTCTTTCTCTGTCTCTCTCTCTCTTCCTCTCACTGCTCCTGTCTCCTCTTCTGTCTGTAATAATCAAATGTTATCAATAATCTGTGGCGTCTCTTGGTGACAGTCGAGTCCTACTGTTAAATACCCACAGAAAGTGATGCGGCTCGTTTTGCTAACTACAAAAGTTTGTTCTGGAGCATAAGATACATTTATAACCCCAAATAAAATATTAGAATGGCATACATCATATTTATACTCTGTTGGATAGAAGTGTGTAGCCTTCTAATATTCTTTTTTCCCCCCAAAGACAAAACACATTTTTTAATTAAATCGTACATTGATTTTCGTACATTGATTTTCAACAAAAAACTAGAGATTAAATGTATGGTTTGTCATCTACCTGTGGATTTTAAATGGTAAATGGACTGAACTTATACAGCGCTTTTCTAGTCATACTGACCACTCAAAGCGCTTTACATTGAAGCCACATTCACCCATTCATACACCGACACCCAACACGGCTCGGTAGGACGATGTAGAATTTTTGGGGTTAAGGAGCATATCAACATGTGACATGGAGGAAGCTGGAATTGAACCTACGACCCTCTGATTGCAAGCAAACTTTACTCTACCACTGAGCCACAGTCGCCCCCATTTCAACATCTTTCAAAGACTTTGAGAGATTATTATAGCTTTAAACGGGGACTGATTAAAAGAAGATTGAAAGTTTTCAATGGTAGGAGATATACATTTTTTATACATTATATGTATAAAAGAGGTTTTATTCTTCAATTACATTAATATAAAATGGCATATGAAGTGTGTAGAAGTGTGCTATTTTGTGGTTCATTTAATTAATTGTACATGAAAAAGCCCAACGATTAATGCAGGTTCAACAGTTCTATAAAAAAACACTGACTGACAACACAACAAAACAAAATCCAATTCACCATGAGTACTATGATGCTTTTGATCATTTTGCATATATTCTTTCTTCAAACTTAGAAAATTTAAAATGAGAACAGAACATTATACAGAGATACAAACTTGTGGAGGACATGAAAACAACATAAAGGAGAGGGCTATCAGTGGAGAAAGAAAAAAATATGATCAGAGCATAAAAGACTTAAAACCATAGGTTTACATTGATCTGGTGTGAAATGATTCTAGCACTTTTCCAGGTTTTTAATCTACTTATTCAAGTATAGTAATGTTTAAATTCATTTTAAAAGCAGGGAAGGACGGTGTGCAATTCCCCCATTTACTACAATAAAAGAAATATTTTCCTAATAGTATTTTTGCATATATTGTAGTAGTAAGTAATTCCGAATTAGACTGTAGCGCCTTCTCTCAGCCTTTGTTTATATGACTCTAAGTGGACCAGAGCAACAGAGATGACTTGACTGACATGTTGGGATAATGCAGTACAACCAGTAAAAACTACCGATAACCAGGAACTAGAGAGGGATTATTTGTACATCAACACAGTGGATACACATGCACAACGTACACCAGCTACACAACTCCGGTGTAACACCGGCTCCTGTTTGCGTTTGCAGTTACAGTGTTGGTTAGCAATGTTAGCTTGTAGTTCACCTGTTATGAAGTTCTTTCTGCAGACTGTTGTGTGTTTAATCATTGTTTCAATCGCTTCTTCTGATAGCTTGTAATCCAAAAACTAGTGATGGGACAAATGAACCGGGGCTCCGAGGCATGTCCCGGGCAAAAGTGGGCGTGCCAGATGAAGTCTCGATGCGTGGCGTGCGTCAAGAATGGAGAAATCACGTGACCCAGGCCTCGGTTCCAGCGGGTGACGTCATCGGTTCAGTCATCGCGTCGCTTTGAATCTCGCTGTGTACTGAGGTGTTGTCAGCGTCTGTGAGTTATTGCTCCATTCAGCTGGTCAGTCAGTTAATTGAACATCTTACTTTCAGCCCTCTGAGATGAACTCAAGGCTTAAAAGTCCAGGTGATTGTTTTTATGCGTTTACTATGAATTATTCACTCCCGTCTGGTCTGGGCACTTTATTCTGCTGTCACATAATCTACGTTTATACACCAACAATCCAGCTCCCCTTTACAGACAGCAACTGCAAAAAAAGGAAGTCTTCCTAAACCCAATATTTTTGAGTTGATCGCCAATAATAACGTATGAACGTTTTTTCAAAGGCTGGATAAATACTGTGCAAAAGGAACTGGTTCATTTGAAAAAGAACAACAAGAAAATGAGTAAAACCATGGATTTCTAAGTTCAATAAATTATGGTAATCAGTTACAAGTAATTGAACTAAATTCATCAAACTTAATTTCTTAACTTTTTTAACTGGAAAACTTAATAAAGTTACTTGAATAAACTGAATTAAATTAGTGGTGATTTATTACCGCAACTTATTTAAGTTGGACCTGCATTTCCTTTTTTTACTGTACAGTATATGACAAAACCCTTAATCCGTTTAATTACACAGCAGATGGCAGCGTTTGGAACCATTTAGGTAAGGCCTTGAGTAGTGAACCATTTAGTAAAGCAATGTGTTGCAAAGCCTCATTGCTTCATGGGGCTTCATTTTTCCCATCTCTGCTAAAAACATCTTTTATTTGCCTTGAAATCTGGCGAGTCGATTGGATTGTCCAACTTTCCCTTTCTGTTGTTTTATCAAAGTGATTTGTGCGACTAAAAAGGCACAATATGTTCCTGCATGTTTCTAGTGACAACGCGCAGACAGAAATAATTATTCTAGATTTTATGAGACACTTTATGAAACGAAAACTAAGCACATTTTCTCAATAAATTCAGTTCGTTTAAGTTAGTTTTGTGAACACTCATTACATTTTCTGTTTGTTTTTTTCACATTTTTATTTCAGTCAACGAACAACTTTTTTATACTTCTATTTTTTGTTATTTTGTTCATTTTCATTAAAGATAATAACGCTGCCAATTGGCTAAACGTTTTGTATAGAAGCCGCTTCTTTTTCCTCTTTTTCCTTTTTCTTCTTTCACTTTGAAGCCCCGCTGGGTTTTCTGTTGATGCTACAGAAGTCCATTTTCTGCCCACAGTTCCACTACATATACAATATATGGATCCACCTGCTAAGCCCCACCCACCATTATCATTAGCCAATCCACACAGTGCATTGCCGCCTGCTACCAATCATTACCTGGCAAGTCAAGAAAGTGACATATAAGGGAGACAATCATGAGTTCATTTTTTGTGAACAACAATTATTTTATTCTGATTGGACATTTATTAAAATTGAAACAAAACAATTTTGTGCGATTTTTTATGTTGCGGCAAAAAACAATTCTGCCGGCAGAAGCCCGAGGGCCCCTGAGTTCGTGTCCAGGTTGTGCATATGGTAGATCCGGGTTAGCTGCTGATAATATCTGATGGGTTTATGATGATTTCTGAGACATTAAATTACATTTAGTTCATTGCTGCTTTGCCTGTTTACAAATTTGCTTGT
>JAPXFQ010002416.1:0-95000 GCA_028564705.1 Apricaphanius iberus
AGTAGTTTGTGCACAAAGTCACCAGAAAAACTTTAAAGTAAAGACATAGAAAGGAAAATAAAGCTAAATAAAAGTAGAGCTGGACTGGAGGAAAAATATGTCCTTCTCCTCCGACAGTCAGACTGTCCTCTACCTAAGCTAAGCTCGCCCATGTCCTCGCCCTCTACCGTTCTTCTGAGAAGGTAATGGAAAAACACAAACATCTCAGCTTTGCTGACCCGGCGTTTTCAGGACCAACACGACCCTAGTGGAAAACGGGTAGATATTCTCTATTAATTTTGTATTCTTGGCCTCTCGGACCCAATCTCCCAGGCTAAATTTCAACACCAGTCTGAGGTTACGTCCACACTAAGCCGGATATGGTTATACGGGGAGTTAGACGCCTAATGTTATCCACTCAACACGAGCATTTACGCCCCGTTTAAGGTCCGTTTAAGGTCCCATGATTGCGCAATCCAATGCCGACCTATGCATGTACTGGGCATGCACGGGGAAAAACAAAAAGAAAACAGATTGACGGGTATAATCTATGTCGCTGTCGGCGCCCTTCTGGATCGCCTCCTGTGTCGCCTTCTCATCCGCAAGTAGGTTAGGGTTAACTTTGCAAACGTCTGAATTAGCAAAAGAAGAAGTAGCATAGCGAGACTCGTCTCCATCTTTGCTTTTGCCATTATATACTGTCGCGTTGTTGTCATCATCAATTTAGGACGCAGCATTTGATTGACGTTGCTGCTCTGATTTAGCCGGGGACCGGATAAGTTGCGTCCAGACGCGCTCATTTAGCCGTTGAGATAACAGTTAGACGGCTTTCTTACCCGGCTAATACTTATCCGGCCACAGACCACAAACAAAGCTGCCTTAGTGTGGACGATAGGGGGGTGTAGACTAAATACTTATACGTTTAAGGCGTTATCTGGCTTAGTGTGGACGTGACCTAACTGTGACCCAAAACAGTACTTGAATAATGGTAAATGGCCTGCATTTGCATAGCACTTTACGTAGTCCCCATGGACTCCAGAGCGCTTTAAGCCTAGTTTGTGCTTCTCCAACAACAAATGAATTTAATCCATTTTGGAATGAGGCTGTAAAATTTAAAAAAAAGTGTAAAAAGTGAAGCGCTGTGAATACTTTCTGAATGTATAAACTTCCAAAAGCATTCCTGTGTGTCTATCCGGTGACCATATCTTAGGACAGATGTAAGGTGATCGACATGTGCCACATTGGATTGTCAACAGTAATCCATTAGTATTTGCCTATTTTTACTTCACAGACAATTTCAGATAAAACATGACCACCAATTAGCTTAATAAATTCCTCCTATTTCAGGAGGAAGATGGGAATGTGTTTTTGCTCCTGCAGTTTTGTATTTGTTTTATCAGAGACATAGAGGGATAAACTGGTTGATTAGCTCCAGCATTCCCCGATGATTTCCATTTACGGCCCTACCATTAACCTCACTTTATCCTCTAAGAGCCAATCCTCTCTCTGTCAAAAACGTAACAAGCACGCCTCTTTTTAACACTTGAGTCAAATTTAAAATGTGTCCAAACCGCAGACGTGTTTTCCCTGCATTAGGCTGCTGGCTAGTAGCTCACTGTTGTGGTGTTCGATTTCCCCTCCTGTCGTAAATTTTCGTTCCTGTGTTTTTGTCCTCCATGCAAGAATGAAAACTGATGAAGAATAATTTCTTAAAATTAGAACTGATTCAGTGTCATTCTAACAACCTCTATCAAAACTTTGTTGTTTCACAAGTTTATATCAGTTGTTTTCCAAGCAATTGAGATCGTTTGAAAATCACATGATCTGACCATATTTCCGATCACATGATTGGATCATGGCATCACTACCAACATTATATTACTGTGGGATTTTGTTTTAAGATCAAGGCTAGATACAGAACAGTATATCAACACACGATTCGATTCACAATCGATACTATTAGTAAAAAAAAGGTGCCAATCGGTAGTGCCGATTCTTTTATGATTTTATTTTTTAAGTCTGATTAAATTTCAATTGAGATTCTTCAATATTGCAGATTTTTAATTCACTATAGTATTGAAAAGATAATTTTCTGAATGTTCTACTTCCCACATCTGACATCTTTACAACCGAATGAATGAAAAGTAAAGACTATCTGAAGTAAACTGCTACATGCTTAAATATACTTAGTAATAAAGTTAACTTAAACTTTTTTTCCAACCCTGGGCTGCATGTAAAAAAAATAATAATAAGAGATTGAAAAAAAATTGTAATCAATTAAAAATCCGTAAGCAAGATTCTAGATTCTTATGTGAATCTAGTAGTTCATTTTTTTTCACCACCCCTACAGTATATGTACTTGTTACACAGTACAGTATATGTACTTGGTAGAGGCCACACTTTGGTTGAATTCTTGCACCAGTATGACATGGCATGGGGCCCGATCAGCCCATTTTACTGTTGAGGTTTTAAGAAAGCCCAGATTTTTCTAAGAGCTCAACCTAAATGTAGTTATCATAGAAAACACGTTTGGTATTGTTGGTTGAGATTTAAAATTACAGAAGATAACATGATGGGGATTTTCCTTCAGACTATTGGATAGAATTTATGGTTTATATTATTTTTTGATCTCATTTTCAGATTTAGCTGATTTTAGGACTAAACCGTTTTCATAGTATCTTTATATGTATATGAAGTGATGGAGCAAAACTGTTTTCATGAACCTCTAATCAAAAGCTTTTCTCTTGTTTCTCCAGACAATCTACTGGATCATGTTTGGAAAGAGGAGGTTTTCTATGACCAGCAGTTCTTTAAAATGGAGATTGGCTCCAGTTTGGACCACAAGGAACCAGAGCCTCTGAAGTTGAAAAAAGAGCAGCAAGAGTCAGAACATCCCTGGATAAAAGAGGAAGCATCAGAGCTCTGCATAGATGAGCATAAAGGACAGTTTTTATTGAAGCAGGAGACTGACGATACATTCATGGTGACTCCCAAACATTTAGAAAAGGGCCACATTAACCCACAACCAATCAGGAACCTAGTCATCTCTCAGGACCCCAATGAAACTGAGAACCAGGATCAAGAAGAAAAGCATCGTAAAGACTCTGGATCTAAGCGAGATAAAGAGCTGAAACAAAATGGGAGACGACAGAAAAACATGACGCAAAAACATTCAGAACCCCAGATGAAAAAGAAAACGGACACAGAAAGCCATTTGTATGTTTGTAGAATTTGCGGCCATTTTTTCACAAACGATAGTAACTTTACTGAACATTTGAAAAGTCACACAGATGAAAAGCCCTTTTCATGTACAACATGTGGAAAAAGGTTTAAGACTAAAAACAAATTAACAATTCATATCAGAACTCATACAGGTGAGAAGCCTTTCTCTTGTACAATGTGTGGCAAAAGTTTTGGTGAGAAAGGAAATCTAACTAGACATATCCGAGTTCACACAGAAGAGAAGCCTTTCTCTTGTTCAATTTGTGGTAAACGTGTTGCTCGTAAAATGCATTTGACCCGTCATATGAGAGTTCATACAGGTGAAAAGCCTTTCTCTTGTTCCATCTGTGGCAAACATTTTCGTGAGAAAGCAACTTTGACTAGACACATCAGAGTTCACACTGCTGAAAAGCCTTTCTCTTGTTCAGTTTGTGCCAAAAAGTTTAGTAAGAAAGTACATTTAACTAGACACATGAATGTCCACAGAAGTAAGAAGCCTTTCTCTTGTACAATTTGTGGCAAAAGTTTCACTTGTAAAGCACATTTAACCAGTCACATTAGCGTTCACACAGGTGAGGAGACTTTCTCTTGTACAATTTGTGGCAAAGATTTTACTCAGAAAGCGTATTTAACTCGTCACATGAGAGTTCACTCAGGTGAGAAGCCTTTCTCTTGTTTAGTGTGTGGCAAACGTTTAAAATACAAAGTAAATTTAACTAGTCACATGAGAGTTCATACAGGTGAGAAGCCTTTCTGTTGTTCAGTTTGTGGCAAATGTTTTAGTGAGAAAGGAACTTTAACCAGTCACATGAGAGTTCACACAGGTGAGAAGCCTTTCTCTTGTTTAGTGTGTGGCAAAAGTTATATTCATAAAGTAAATTTAACTAGTCACATGAGAGTTCATACAGGTGAAAAGCCTTTCTCTTGTTCCATCTGTGGCAAACATTTTCGTGAGAAAGGAACTTTGATTAGACACATCAGAGTTCACTCAGGTGAGAAGCCTTTCTCTTGTTCAATTTGTGGCAGAAGTTTTAGTCACAAAGAAAGTTTGACCCGTCACATGAGAGTTCACTAGGGTTAGGCATCGAGCGTCGATTGGAGCTGGGACTTATATGTCCATTCTCACAGAATTGTTTACTTTTTAAAATTCGGATTCCTAGTTTCAATTCCCGGTACCCAAACTATTAGAAGAACCCGCTGAACACCAACGAAGAAGAACACAACAGAAGTGTGAGCATTATTGTGCAATCATGGAAAGTGTGTGGAGGCGCTCAAAGATGTGGCTTCACGCTAGCAAACAAAACAAGAAGAAGTCTCAGTGGGATACCCAAGTAATAACTGACCTTGTGTTTGACACATTTGTTATGAAAAACTTAAGAATTATCTGTTCTCTGTATTCTTACATACTTAGTTACTGTGTGCTATTTCTTCATGACATACTGATTAATCTGAGTTGACAGACATGCCTGTAAGTCTGCTAGTTTTCTATGATTGAAAAGTATTTGATATGTTTATAGGTCTTTTAGACTACCAAAGTAATAAAAGACTTTTAGTTGTTGGGAAGCAGGTCAGTTTGCATATACTCTGTATGATTCTGCACCTCCTTGTTTGATCAAAGAAGTCTGTAATTAAACTTCCATAAATCTAAAGGAATCTCTCTCCCTTTATTTAAAAGATTTTTCAATGACATTTTTGGCACTTTCAACGTGGATTTCAGCGGGCGGAAGGAACCCATCTCTACCGATCCATCAGAGGCCTGGAAGTCTGCTAGTTGGCTATGATTGAAAAGTATTTGATATGTTGATAGGTTTTTATGCTTTCTATGGCTTCTTTCCTCATTAAAAATTAGAAGAAGCAAGGATGAAGTGCAAGTAGTAGCACTTGTCTGGTCGTGCAGTTCTGTTTTTACACAGAAGAAAGCAGAGATGTCATGGTGTGACTGTGTGGTGGGGGTTTCACAGCTCACACACAGGGTCTGTTAATCTCAATTAAATAATCAGCGATTGGTTTTGAGCCTTTATCTCTGGGAAAAAAAATGGATCTTACAGGTTAAATATAAATAAAAATGGCCAAGTACTAAAGTTTCCTCCATCAGACAGAAATGGTTGACAAAAAAATGGACATAAATGTTAAAATACATTAGTTTCTTGGAACCTGAATAAGATTGCTTCCTTTTGGGGAAGTCTTGATAAAACAGCAATACAATTAATGGAAAAACAAAAAAAAGAGACCAAATTACACTCACTAGAAAGAAAGATGGACTTCCTGTGGTCTGTTTTATGTGATAAAACCATTCCATCTCGATCAAAAATTGTTTTTAGATCCATATGGGTCTAAACTAAGTCCCTTATCGAGGTTGTTCCATTGCAAAAATAAATCAGTTAACGGATGTTCTTTTAGCTTTCATGTACTTTTCAGTAGTACACATAGCATATTGCTTTGTAGGTTTCCAGTTTACCCGATGCTACTTTGTTTTCCAGAAAGGAACTTTTCAAACTAAAATCTTCCTGAGCTGACCATGAAATTGGTTTTGTTTGGTCTTCACAAAATATATGTATTTATATTACAGCTCTGACCATTTATTTAACCCCTGCAGACAGTATTCCCCATTTGAGTACTGCTTCTTTAGAAACAAAGGCAGAATGCTTCTCTTGTTGAATTTGTTCATTTGGTTTAAACATCCGCTTGTTTTTTTTTTATCAGAGCAAGGCAATTTTATTTGTATAACACACTTTCACGGTGCAAGGAAACCAAAGACATAAGTATGCAAAAGCAGTGTATATAAAACTACAAATATGCAAACCAAGTGTGTAGAGAACCTTTCCTTGAGATTTTAGTGCACAAATTATTACAGGGCTAGATTTGAGTATTGGTTCATTCACACCGCAGGCTTTGTCAGCGTCAGCGACGTCAAGATTACACGTTAAGTTTATGGCGGACGCCGTTGGAGGAGCGTCACGGTCTCTGCGGCACTTTGTGAGCTTTGGCTCCGTCAACTTTTCCACCTTTTCCTGCTTTTCAAAGCTCATAAAGCGAGCAGTTCAGCTAGTTGAACTTTTGACGGTGCTAACGGCCCTGAAGCGGCGCGTTAACCAATCAGAGCCAATCAGAGCTTATAATTGTAGCGATGTCACTACACGTATTTTGAATGTAGCGGGAGCAGGAAAAACCTACATTTTAAGTCTAGAAAACGCAGATTTAAAAAATCATAAATAACACTTACCGAATACAGATGGCCAGGCGCTCTTCTGGAGGAATAGAGCGCCTGTAGTTGGTGTCCTGGTAGAAGATTTGAGCTCCGATGCGGCCCAGGAGGTCGTAAAATTAGGTGCGGGACAGGCGGAAGTACGGCTGTAAGCGAACCTCATCCATACGTAGCTCCTGGAGCGAATGGTTAAACTCCCCAAACTCAGAACGCATCCGTAGAATAGGGTGTATCCACAAAAGGCGCTGATGTTGCCGAAGTCGACGTTGTCTAGCTTTATTTAGCAAATAAAGCCAAGCCACTCTCTCAATACTATCTGCCATAGTTCAGAATGTCCGGCAACAGAAGAACAGAAGATTGCACTAGCAATGCATAACTACTGGTGAAAATAAGAGATTTTGTCAATGATGTTTTATTTAGGTTGAAATGTTACTGGCCCCGACGTCTACCTTTTTTTGGGAAAAGACACAATTGACATGGATCTAAATATCTCCCGATGGACAAAAGTGACACAAGTATCACATGCTAGAAACAAGTTTTTTTTTTTTTATGGTACAGGTAAAAAAATCAACCTGTACTTTTCCTTTAATGCCAGAAATTCTGGAACGCCGCAAACATTATATATTCTGTATATTACATTACCTCCTTTTACACCTTGCAGGCATATCATCATCATCTGTCTGTAAGTCAGACGTTGCCTCCGCTTTTTTACATTTTTGGTGAGGAGCCTCGAAGGTCTCTCAATAACAAAAGGAGAAAAAAAGGGATTAGTATGCAATCTCTGATCGTAAAAAAATATATATATATAATTTTGGTGTCTGCACCTTAAATAATCTCAAAGGCAAGGAGTTGAGTAAACATGAAAAAATATTGTTTACCATTTATGATGACTGATTTTGGATCAGACAAAGACAATGGAATATAGAAATCACAATTTTGCAGCCTAAACTTGAAAAGTATATTATTGACACTTATGGAAATTGATGTCTTATTGACACTGAGCTAGACAGATGACAAGAGTATTCAGAAAGTCAAAGTCAAAAAGAACCTCTTACCTGCCCATCCAAGTACTCTGATGGAGTATTTAGTCCATGATTCTTCTTTCTTCCGTCGGTCCCACAGATTGGCCATCATGGGTATTGTCATAAACTTGACGATACAGTACAAGGATATTCTGCAAAGTTCATGATGGTTACTGATTGTGTTTTTGGACAAATGCTACAGCTCCATCCTGCATTGGCAGAAGTATTTAGCTGCATTCACACCGCCCCATGCGTCAGCGTCAGTTGCGGCAAGATTACATGCAAAGTCTATGGTAGAGTACGTCAGAGGTCCGTCAAAGTCTCTGCGGTGCGTTGTGTACGTTGGCTCCGTCAACTTCACTTGCGTTACATATGGCAACGCAGCAACGCAGAAGTTCAGCTAGTTTAACTTTTGACAGACCCAACGCAGTTAACGCAGTGCAGCAACCAATCAGAGCGTCTCACTGTAGTTATGTCACTATACATGTATCTTGAATGAAGCGCGGGACCAGTGGAAACATTTTCAACAAACGCAGATTTTAATTATCAGAAATAACACTTACCGAAGTCAGATGGATAGGGGCTCCTAAGGAGGAACAGAGAATATGTAGTTGGTGTCCTGGTAGGGGATTTAAGCTCCGATGCGGCCCAGGAGGTCGTAAAATTAGGCGCAGCACAGATGGAAGTAGCCCTGAAAGCGAACCTCATCCATAAGCAGCTGCTGGAGCAAATGGTTAAACTCCATAAACTCAGAACGCATCTGAAGAATGAGCGCTGATGCACCCATCATCCTCTGGACACACACAAGCAGTAAGTAGTGTACTGACCTTCTGAAATGATATTTTTTATCATGTAACGTAAAGTAAAGCCATCATCTAGCTTTCCAGCACTGATAAATCGCTGCGGTCGGCTCGCTCTGGCCACGTTGCTTGGCAACATCTGTATGCGGGAGATATTAAATAGTGCACTCGACTTATATAAAAAAACCTCGATTTTAACTTAAAAACACATTAAAGTATTATAAATTGATTAAATGTCTTTCTTTCGTAAGTGACGATGGTATAAGCGGGATAATGCCCTTCGAGTTGTCCATTATCAGAACACAATGGACTTCGCGGAAGCAACCGTCCTCCGCTTCGTGTCGGACGGTTAACGCCTCCGCATCGTCGATTATTTTCTGATAATGTACACCTCGTCGGGCATTATCCCTTACATAATGTAAAACTAGAAAAGGCGTCCCATCAAATTGCCTGATAACAGTTCTAAATTATTGCACTGGTTCAAAGATAATCACACCAGTGCTGATATTCCGCACAACAGCCCGACCTTGAGTGTGATGTTGCTTTTATACAACAGTTCTACAGGCACATTTTACGACATAAAAATAGCCACAGCAGATTATGATTTGATTGTTTGTTTAATCATTTATTTAGCTCCGCAAACACAAATAGTTTCAACTGGAAGGGAGAAAAGGCTGTTGCCAGACAACACAAACCTTTCCTACACACAAACATTTCAAATACAAACATTAGAGCTCTCGTATGGCGGAGAGATACTGTTCGTAAAAAGTTCCAGTGCTGTTGTACTGCAATATCAGCACTCTCGGAAAGTCTCTTGTCCAATCAGAGGTCGGAACCAAGTGTTGTATGAATAAAAATAAAAACCCTCACGATTTTAACTCTAAAACACCTTATTATGGTATAAGCGGGATAATCCCCGACAAGGTGTCCATTATCATAACGGACTTCACCGGACGGTTCACACTCTCGCGTCGTCCATTATTTCCCTTACGTAATTGGCAGCTAAAAATAGAATCCAACTTCAGCCTCGTCAATCCTCTTTCATTTTTGTGCAGAACTTGTGTTCATTAGTTTTCCCACATATTTACAATAAATCTTTGTTACTCCTACAGAGCGAGGAGGTCAGGGAGGAGACATTAGACAGCAGTTGGCTGTGCTCAGCATAATCATATATAAACATTGCAGTATATGATTACGGAGTTTGTGCTCAATATATAATATAGGTCTATCCTAAGCACAGCTAACTGCTGCTGGGCTTCTTTACGTGGTGTATGTATGTCATCACTCACCTTGCCAGTGTGTTGCAGTTCTTTCTGTTTGGCAATGAACGGCAGTCAGTGAAGCGCTGTAATCACATATCGTAATATCTGAATGTGTTTAAAACTCATATCACCATTATTGAATAAAAATCTAACATGATATATATTGATATTTATTGTCCAGCCCTAGCCTAGGCTAAACCCCTCCCGCTCATTAGATTCTACATCAGATTAAACAGCACAAACCAAAAATACAGACCACTGTACAATCTGCAGCATTATTTTTCCTGCAACTAAATATTCCAACATACCTCAATTTGTGAATGTCTTATGCGATGTGTGGACTGCACACATTTTGAGCAATAATGCCTAAGCAAACAGGCCCCTTACAGACGTCCTAAGAACAGCCTGACCACATAACAAATACAGTAAAATTCGTAAATTAAAGCATATGTGAGAGAATTAACAAATGAGTTAACTTCTTTACTGACTTGTGCATAACAGGCGGTGGAAAGAGTACTGAAAGTTGTTACTCAAGTACAATGGTTACATTGCTACAATATTACTCAATTGCACGCAAAATTAGTGGTGTTAGAGAAATCCTCAAGTAAAATTACAATTTGTAAAAAAAATTGTCACTTCTCCAGACCAGGCCTTGATGTGTGTTTTCCTTTACCAAAAGTTAAAACACCAACAATGTATCGTTCATTAATAATTGATAACATACAAAAAAACTGTTTTTCCCTAATTTCTTCTCATGTTAAGTTTTTATTTCGATATTCAGCAAATATCTTCAGCAGAAAAAATGACATGAGGACGACTATTGATTAAATATTCATGAATACATGGACTTAATATGATTAAGAAGTTAATATGGGGTGTTTCACGGAGAAAGACACAACTGTTTTATTTCAATCAATCAATGTTGATCTATATAGAGCTTTACTTAGCCAATGGCTTCACATAAAAAGAAAAAAATATAGTTACAAAAATAATGTGTTAGAAGACAAAAGTAAAAACTAACTTAAACATAAATTAATAAATAAAAGCAGCAGCACAAGCGATTAACAAATAAGAATATTAAATGTTAAGTTTTATTTATAGGCTATGGCTATCTCTTGTAGCGACAGTAAAACTGGAATCAAAGCAAATAAAAAAAACTAAACTAAATCACACTAGAACATAATAAATATAAGCTCTCCTAGATATTTAAAGCCTGGTGAAAAGGTGCGCTTCAAAGCTACTTTTAAAAAGTATCATCCATGCAAAATATTGATTGAGGGTCATAAAAATAAATGGAAGAGCTGCAGGTGACACGCCGTTGACACAGCAGCGTCCCTGACTTAAAAAAATCTTCAAATCTTCAATGGGCGCTACAGCATCCATTGTGCAGAATTATGCTGGGACGCTGATACATATTTGTTCTTCACACATGCACCAATACGTGCAATGGCTATGCAATCAGTAGACATAGATATGAACATAATTCTTAAATGCAAAATATTTTTAATCAACTTCTCCTTTTATTCTCAGTTCCTAGAGGGGAGGGGGAAGACGTTTGTGTGTTGATTGTGTTCGTCTGTGTGTGCAGTGCTCCACAAGTCTAAAAATGTAGCTTAATTTCACAATTTTGGAATTCCGTCCTGCTGCGCTGTCAGTGTCCTCCGTGTCCAAAAACTGCGTGAGAAAGATCCTTAGTGAGCTTAAAGTTGCACACATTTTTCTGCCACGTTTTTTTCTATAAATCCCAAACTTAGTGTATAAAGTTGCTTGCGTAGTTTTCAGACCCTGTTTTGTGCGTAAGCAAGCTTTATAAATGAGACCCCCTGGGCAGTTGTGAGTTTGAGAATAGCTTAGTCATTTTATTTACAAGTTAAAGGGCTAAAACTTTTTTTGTCAGTGTAAAGCTCCGGGAAGGTCCAGCACAATGCCCAAATCAGCACGCAGTTTTATTAAGCTCGTAAGATCATTATTCCTCCGTTCAGAGATGGTTGAGTGCTTTATCATTCTAGTCTCATCTATCAATATAGCATTGACTGTGCTGAATCCCATCCTAAACTCTGCTGTGGAGACTGGGAACGTGTAAACTGCAGCCATCAATTTTTTTAAGGTGTTCTCCTATGGTGTCTTGGTTATTGTACTGTCTAAAGAGAATTACAGGGGTTGCAGAAGTCATATAAAGAACAAGCGAGAGGAACAAACAAAAAAAAAGAACACCCCCCCAGAGATAAGAAATTAATCACCAGAGGGGGGCTCACAAGCAGAGGAGGGGAATTCCCCCCCAGCTAATCGCACCCTGGATACTCCAAGAAGTTAATGAAGTATTTTGAATTAGTTAGTAATCCATGCAACCCAGATGTGGAATATTTTTCATATACCCAATTAGAACCTAATAAATCACTGAAACAGTAAATTAACAGCATTCAAAATGACACTAAATGCTCTTTAAAGCATAACACACAGAACTGTGAACATTTTCAAAAGTTAAAAGTAGGCAACAGTTCTAGATAGTTCTTCTTTTGGCCTTTTCCTCTAATAAACAGTAGCAGAAAGATCAGGTGGTAATTCTTTGCATTTCTCGACAAGAGTGTGAGTAAGACAGCATCACTAAAGTCAACCACGTTTTCCTTTTTTAATCTACTGACTAGCATATTAATGTGTTTTGGATAACTATATTAACATTGACACATTTTCTATTCTAGAGTGGTCTTTTTTATATGTTTCACCAGCATAATACATCCCAAAATACTGAACAAACTCTTGTAATAAAAAAAAGAAAAAAAGTGCAAGGATCAAAATGCACTTTGCTTTCCAGATTTAAGTTTACCTAGTATTTTTAGGTGCCAAGTTTTCAAGGCGTCTCTGCCTACACAGCACCGTTAGTTTTTTTTCTAGGCTTGTGAACGCATTTCTTCCTCAAGGAGCAAATAACGACATAAAATAAGTTTTGATTAAGCTGTAAAGCTTTTCACTAGAAGTGCAGCTCATAGAATACGCTAGAGACACATGGAAACAAAACACAGCAACCGTTTTCGTTGTTTTCCTACACCTTGTCTTCAAAATCATCAAAAGACCAGATAAGATAAATTATCCTTTCAATATAAAACATATAGCGGCCAAACGCTGCATTAACTACTGATTACAGCGACTGTAGAGCACCGCTCTGGTGAAACGATCTCTGGGTGTTACTGAAACTGACCAATCAGATGCATACGCTCTTCTTTGACGGAGTCAAGATTTGGGCCTCTACTCCGTGTGTCCTTGCGTATGTGACAGAGAGCCCTTGCGTTGGCGGATAATGGCGCTGCGTCAATCCGTCTCCGTCAAAATACAGAACCATAAACTAGGCTGTAGTGGGAGGAGGTTCAGCTGTTGGGAATATTCTGTAAAACTGTTCCTCCTTGCTTGATCAAACAAGCCCATTAAATAACCTCCATATAATGAAGGAATCTCACTCACTCATTTTATTTAATAATGTTTTTCCAACAACAGTAAATTACAGACTGGATGGGGTTGAATTACGTTATTAACCAAATCAAAGCAATTTTATTTATATAGCACACTTTCAACACAAGGGAATTCAATGTGTGTTACATGATTCAGTTATAAAGTAGCCAAACATATGATAAATGCATAGAAAGTAAAAAAAGCACAAAACATGATCAAATCATATAGTAAGACAAAGAACACATAAAACTATGAAAGTTAAAAACCGCAATTAAGCATGAAACAATATAATCAATAAAAATATATTCAATGTGCTTTACATGATTTGGTGGTAGAGAAACAAGAACAGCATGAATAAAAACAGCAATTTAAGAAAAACACAAAATAACTGTCAAAAAATTACATTAGAACATTACTCAAAGACAGCTCTAAACAAAAGTGTTATAATCTTTGATTTAAAAGAGCATAACAATTTAGCAGCTTTGCTGCTGTCTAGAAGTTTGTTCCAGATTTCAGAAGCATAGAAACTGAAAGCTGCTTCTCCATCCCTGCCTCCGAATAGCCCTACTATGCCTACTACGTAGCAGGCAAAAAGCAGTAAGCGAGCGATGTAGTACATCCGAATCTCCAGTATGGATTGGTGTAGTAGGCATATATCCAATGTATGCGACGCTATCCCACAATGCAGCGGAAGCCCCAAAATTTTAGAAGAGTGATGTCGGCTACTGAGGACGGGACCACAGGCGACGTACTGTAAACATCCCGGTAAAATGGTGGAGCAGTATGTCCGATTTCATGCATCAATCGGCAAGTAGTTGCTACTATGTAGCATATGGTACATAATATAGGATTCGGATGCAGGGCATGTTTGTTTCTGATTCTAGGGATGTTTAGTAAACTAGACTTGGAGGACCTGAGTGATCTACTGGGTTGGTGTAGTGACAACAGGTCTTACTTTGGTGCTAAAAGATTTAATGATTTATAAACTAGGAGTATTAGTATTATAAGTCTATTCTCTGAGCTACAGAGAGCCAGTATAAGGACTTAGGAACTGGTGTGCTCCACATTCGTGGTTCTAGTGATGATGCCAGTAGCAGCATTCTAGATCAGCTGCAGGTGTCTGACTTTTTAGGCAGACCTGTAAGGACGCTGTTGAAGTTATCAATATTACTAAAGATAATGTATCAACTTTTGTGAAATTAGCCCTTTAATGCACTAATGGAGGAAAATGGAGACTGCAATGGACAAAGAATATTCTTGTGATAAAGGTAGAGGAGCACCAGCGAAAGGTCACCTTGGTCCAGACAGACCAAGAATTGCACCAAAAACTATGATGTAATCACGTGGGACTACAGGGAGGCCAGGAAGCGGAGACAAATACAGATGCCCTCAAACGTAGTGCTGTTCAGGCGCCACTGTGTCTCGTTTCTTCTCTTCACAGTTACAAAGCTCAACGAGGAGTTCGTAAGAAATGTTAATGAATGTCCGACGCATCTAGCACAGTTGGGTATCCCATAATCGATGAACTGGTGGATGCCTTTGCACGGCCACTTGTAACTGGTCCTCATGTTCACCGCATGCGCACACAGCGGGCTAAAGAAGCAACACAGGGAAAAGCTTAAATGGGACGTAAAACCAGTCTTTAAAAATGTTTTAAAATTGGAATGATTCTGGGAGAATAGACATATATCTTGATTCCAATCTATGTTCGATTCTTGATGCCCAACCCTAGTGAGCTCTCATGTGATGAGTACAATTTTCTTTGTGACTAACATTCTTGCCAAAAACTGTACAAGAGAAAGGCTTCTCACCTGTGTGAACTCTCATGTGTTTGGTTAAATATCCCTTCCAAGTGAAACTTTTGCCACACAATGTACAACAGAAAGGCTTAACATCGGTGTGAATTTTCATGTGATAAGTTAAACTTACTTTGTCATTAAAAGTTTTGCCACATATTGTACAAGAGAAGGGCTTCTCTTCTGTGTGAACTCTCATGTGTCTAGTCAAAGTTCCTTTCTCACTAAAACTTTTGCCACACCTTGAACAAGAGAAAGGTTTTTCAACTTTGTGAACGCTCATGTGTTTAGTTAAATTAACTTTTCCACTAAAACCTCTTCCACACATTTTACGGGAGAAAGTCTTCTCTTCTGTGTGAACACTCATGTGATTGGTTAAACTAACTTTCTGACTGAAACTTTTGTCACACATTTTACAGAAGAAAGGCTTCTCTCCTGTGTGAACTTTCATGTGACTGGTTAAATGTACTTTCTGACTGAAACGTTTGCCACAAATTGTACAAGGGAAATGCTTCTCTTCTGTGTGAACACTCATGTGACTGGTTAAACTTACTTTCTGACTGAAAGCTTTGCCACATATTTTACAGGACAAAAGGCTTCTCTTCTGAGTGGTTTCTCATGTGTCTGTTTAAATGGGCTTTCTGAGTGAAACTTTTGACACAAATTGCACAAGAGAAAGGTTTCTCACCTGTGTGAGTTCTCATGTGACAATTTAAATATGCTTTCTCAGTAAAACCTTTGCCACAAATTGCACAAGAGAAAGGCTTCTCTTGTGCGTGAACACTCATGTGACGGGTTAAACTTGCTTTCTGACAAAAACTGTTGTCACAAATTGTACAAGAAAAAGGCTTCTCTTCTGTGTGAACTTTCATGTGTTTAGTCAAAGTTCCTTTCACACTAAAATCTTTTCCACACATTGAACAAGAGAAAGGCTTCTCACCTGTGTGGGTTCTGATATGACCTGTTAAATCGTATCTATTCCTAAACCTTTTACCACATGTTGTACACGGAAAGTGTTTCTCACCTGTGTGACTTTTCAAGTGTTTAGTCAACTTACTTTTGTTAGTAAAAAAAACACCACATATTCTACAAAGATGCAAATAGTTTTCTGTGTCAGTTTTCTTCTCCCTTTTGGTTTCTGAATTGTTTTTATTCATAGTTTTCTTCCGTCTTCTATTTGGTTTCGGCTCTTTATCTCGCTGTGATCCAGAGTCTTTATCATGGTTTCCTTCCTGATCCTGGTTCTCAGTTTCATTGTAGTCCTGAGAGAAGACTTGGTTCCTGATTGGTTCTGGGTTAATGTGGCCCTTTTCTAAATGTGTGGGAGTCACCATGAATGTATCTTCAGTGTCCGTAAATACTAGCTCCCCGTTATGCTCATTTCTGCACAGCTCTAATGCATCCTCTTTCATCCAGGAATGTTCTGGCTCTTGCTGCTCTTCTATCACCTTTAGACGTTCTGGTTCCTTCTGGTCCAACCTGGATTTGCTCTTCTTTTCACAGAACTGCTGGTCAGAGAAAACATCCTCTTTCCCAACATGATCCAGTAGATGGTCTAAGAAAAACAAACAAAAAAACAGGAGGTTTTGATTTCAGGTTAACGAAAACAGTTTTTCTCCATCACTTCATATACATATAAAGATACTATGAAAACTATTTAGTCCTAAAATTAGCTACATCTTTAAAAGAGGATTAAAATATCAAAACCATATTTCCATTAGATTATCTGAAGGAAAATCTCCATCATGCAATCTAATCTCTAAAAACAATACAAAAAAGTTATTTCTATGATAATTACATTTAGGTTGAGCTCTTAGACAAATCTGGTCTTTCTTAAAACCTCAACAGTAAAATAGGCTGATGGTCCCCATGCCATGTCATATTGGTGCAATAATTCAACCAAAGTGTGGCCTCTACCAAGTACATATCCATCCATCTTCTTAACCGCTTATCCAATTCAGGGTCACGGGGCAGCTGGAGCCTATCCCAGCAATTATCAGGCGTTAGGCAGGGTACACTCTGAACAGGACGCCAGCCTGTTGCAGGGCCAACACAGAGAGACAGACAACCATTCACACTCACACTCACTAGGGACAATTTAGAGTGATCAATTCACCTATCATGCATGTTTTTGGACTGTGGGAGGAAGCCGGAGTACCCGGAGAGAACCCACGCATACACGGGGAGAACATGCAAACTCCATGCAGAAAGAACCTGGGCCGGGATACGAACCCACGACCTTCTTGCTGCAAGGCAACAGCGCTAACCACTGCGCCACCCACCAAGTACATATACTGTACTGAATCTAGCCTTGATCTTAGAAAAATCCCACAGTAATATAAAGTTGCTAGTAATGCCATGATCCAATCATGTGATCGCAGATATGGCCAGATCATGAGATTTTCAAACAATCTAAATTGTTTTGAAAAGATCAGATATAAACTTGTAAAACAACAAAAAGTTTTGATAGAGGTTGTCAGAATGACATTGGCTTAGTTTTAATTTTAAGAAATTCTTCTACATCAGTATTCTTTGTTGCCTGGAGGACAACAACACAGCAACGACACAATTTACAGCAGGAGGGGAAATCAGTAGGGAATCGTCTGAATCTCGATTCCTATTTAACAAGATTCAGAATCGATCCGAAATGTTTGAGAATCGATTCTCAAAAAATATGTTTTCTAAACCTTTTACATTTTCGCTTCGCGTACTGTTTGTCATGCAACGGCCACCGTCGCATTGACAGGTCTGATGCGCCGTTGGCTAGCTAGCACTAGCTGCTAGCGCTAGCTAGCTGTAGCGGCTAGGCTAAAGCTTCAGCATGAAAGACGAAAGAGAAATTCAGCCCACCCCGTCTTTCCTGAAGATAAATGTTTGGGCCGTCTAAAAGGTCTTATCCATGGTGATGACACCCTTGGCTAAAGTTTTTTTTTTTTTTTTAAATCTGCAAGTATATAAGAGCGATCTTTCTTTGTAAGCTACACATAAACATCCAGCAGCGCTGCACACCTGTGGCGCTTTCAACGAAGTCGGAAATATATGTTGAGTTCAATAACGTTAGGACTTTTAAAATTTCGAACAAAAACAATGAAAATAATAACATAAGCCATAAATTTCTGTTTAATGATGTATGATAAGCAACATTTGGTGCATACTAAATATTTTCAATGTATTTTCTACTACGTACCAAAGAACAAACAAAATACATATTTTTTATTCTAAAAATATATCAGCATTTTTTTTCAAGACTAGAAATTTTGTTTAAAAGGTCTTGGATGTCCAGTTGCAATTTCATGTCTTGTTACTTTTGAACCAGTTCCCTTCTCTCAACATAGATTGTAAAATCCATTTTGTGTTGATGCCCTATTACATTCATGGCTCACTTCATCGCAGACACTTGGCAGATCAAGTTTGTATGTTTTACAAACACAAATGATGAATGAAAGAGTATTGATTAAGAAATTTTTTTTTTGATTTGAATCGAGAATCGTTTCTGAATCGAATCGTCACCCCAAGAATCGGAATCGAATTGAATCATGAGATGTTGTAAGATTCCCACCCCTAGAAATCAGACACCATAATATTGAGCTACTAGCTAGCAGGCTAATGCAGGGCAAACGTGTTGCCTCAAGAGAGTGAAAATGTAGGTAGTTTGGAAATATTTTAAACTACACTCAAGTGTTGGGAAGAGTTGTGTTTGTTAAGCTTTTGACACAGAAAGGACTGGCTCTTAGAGGATCCAGTGAGGTTCGTGGTAGGGCCGTAAATGGAAATCATCAGGGAATTCAACTACTTTGATCCCTCTATTTAGTCTCACATAGAAAACATGAAGTGCAACAGCAGCTTCAGATCTTCCTCCTAAAACATGAGCAATCTATTAAGCTGATTGGTGGTCATGTTTTATCTGAAATTGTCTGTGAAGTAAAAATGGCCAAATAGTTCTGGGATACTCTTGACTCAATGTCTGATGTGACACATATTGATCACCATAAGTCTGTCATATGATACAGTTAGGCCCAGAAATATTTGGATAGTGACAAGTTTTGTTATTGTAGCCGTTTACAAAAACATACTCGGGATACGTTTACGTAATCAATATGGGCTTAAAGTGCTGACCCTCAGCTGTAATTTGAGAGTATTCACATCCAAATTAGAATAAGGGTTTAGGAATCAGGGTTGGACAATATAGATAAAGAGCATATTAATTAAGGGAATAGTGATATTAATCTATATCTATAATTATCACTATCAAAATGTAGAAAATATGTGTGCGCCTCCCTGGTTATTTTTTTTTCAATTAACTAATTTAGCTAAGAATTGAATTAAGTCATTTTACACACATTTTTTATCATTAAGTTAACAGTGCTTTTCCTTCAAAAATAAGGACATTTGAATGTGACCCCAAATTTTTGAACGGTAGTGTGTATATATATATATATATATACACACACACACATGTGCTTTTGAGATAGTCACAGTATAAATTTCCTGTACTTGTTGGTTGATTTGTGTCATTCTAATAAAAAACCTTTAGTAAAAATATTTCGTCTATTTATGCCGGAGGTATTTGATAGGGGTTTACCTGATGATGAATTAAAAAAATTAATTTGTTAATCCGTGTTTAGTAGTTTTGTAAATAAATCATGCAGCTGTATAGCGACAACACTGACCCAGGTTGGTAAAAATATTAAATACCTTAAATTATTAGTGCTTGTATCCGGCAGAAACTATAATCAAATTAATCAATTAACTGTATACCTCTAAAGCTGGTCATCATCAATTGTGTCAGTTGAGCAATAAATAATTTGTAAGCAAATACTCTTATGAAGGAAGCAAGAGTTTTCATTCTAGTAAACAGTCATGTTTCACTAAGAAGCCTTTAAGTAATATGAGGCGGTAAACTAGCATTTAATTATTAGAGCCTTTTATAATCAGCAATGAAAACTTAAGACCATTATTTTACAGGATTACTATTTTGGCGGTGGTTTCGGTCAGGGACCGCCGTTAAATTTCTCTACATCAAAGAAAATAAATCAACAGGCCGACATATGCGATCTGCTGACAAAGTAACCCCAAAATATTACTACGTTGTTGAGCGACACCCGAGGAACACGACACATTGATTTATTAAAAATAAATAAAACTTATATTTCTTTTAGTTTTTTATTATGTTATTTTCTTCAATAGCTTCTAGGTTGTGTGACCAAGTGACACCTAATAGGTCTTAAAATGTCCTAATACACCTAAAGAACCAGACAACAATTTATTTACCATTTCAACACACATATTTTACAGTCATATTTTACAGTAATATTTGGGGGGTTTTCTTCAATAGCTTCCTGGTCTGATAGAAATGAATTAAAAAAGGAATTTTGGTCGTTGGTGTATCATATGTTAAGTAGGAAACTTGTAAATAAAAAGTAAGCCAAATCAAATATGCAAATCACAAACAAGAACTCCATATTGGATCGGTCGAGGCCCGGGTTAACAACAACTGCGGACCCACAGGGTGCCGGTGGAAATTGGACTACTGTTGGTCGAAGGAGGAGAGGAAGAAGGCATGTTGGTAGGCAGAGAGAGAAGAGGAAATTCAACAGCGTGGAACTGAGAGTGGGGACTTTTAATGTTGGGATTATGACAGGTAAAGCTAAAGAGTTTGAGGACATGATGCAGTGAAGGAAGGTTGATATTCTGCGTGTTCAGGCGACCAGGCTGAAAGGTAGCCAGGCTAGAAGCTTAGGAGAAGGATTCAAGTTATTCTACTATGGGGTAGATAGAAAGAAAAATGTAATAGATGTTATTTTAAAGGAAGCTTGATATGGAAGGAATAATGATCACTGTTATTAGTGGTTATGCCTCACAGGTAGGATGTGAGTTAGAAGTCCCGAGACTTACGATAAGGATGCTGTAAGCTGTAAAAGGTATCTGATGCAATTATCTGGTGTCAATTGATCACATAACCTAGGAGCTATTGAAGAAAAACCTAAAAAAAAAAGGATTTTAAAATAATTTATTTGTAAATTATGGTGGAAAATAAGTATTTGGTCACTTCAAACAAGGAAGATCTCTGGCTCTCACAGACCTGTCACTTCTTCTTTAAGAAGCTCTTCTGTCCTCCACTCGTTACCTGTATTAATGGCACCTGTTTGAACTCGTTATCTGTATAAAAGACACCTGTCCACAGCCTCAAACAGTCAGACTCCAAACTCCACTATGGCCAAGACCAGAGAGCTTTCGAAGGACACCAGGATAAGAATTGTAGACCTGCACCTGACTGGGAAGAGTGAATCTACAATAGGCAAGCTGCTTGGTGGGAAAAAATCTACTGTGGGAGCAATTATCAGAAAATGGAAGACACACAAGACCACTGATAATGTCCCTCGATCTGGGGCTCCACACAAGATCTCATCCCGTGGGGTCAAAATGATCATGAGAACGGTGAGCAAAAATCCCAGAACCACACGGGGGGACCTGGTGAATGACCTGCAGAGAGCTGGGACCAAAGTAACAACGGTTACCATCAGTAACACACTACAACGACAGGGAATCAAATCCTGCAGTGCCAGATGTGTCCCCCTGCTTAAGCCAGTGCATGTCCAGCCCGTCTGAAGTTTGCCAGAGAGCACATGGATGATATAGCAGAGGATTGGGAGAATGGTTTCATCTGATCACATGACAAAGTAGAACTTTTTGGTATAAACTCAACTCGTCGTGTTTGGAGGAAGAAGAATACTGAGTTGCATCCCAAGAACACCATACCTACTGTGAAGCATGGGGGTGGAAACATCATGCTTTGGGGCTGTTTTTCTGCTAAGGGGACAGGACGAGTGATCCGTGTTAAGGAAAGAATGAATGGGACCATGTATCGTGAGATTTTGAGCCAAAACCTCCTTCCATCAGTGAGAGCTTTGAAGATGTAACGTGGCTGGGTCTTCCAACATGACAATGATCCCAAACACATCGCCCGGGCAACGAAGGAGTGGCTCCGTAAGAAGCATTTGAAAGTCCTGGAGTGGCCTAGCCAGTTTCTATACCTCAACCCCATAGAAAATCTGTGGAGGGAGTTGAAAGTCCGTCTTGCTCGGCGACAGCCCCAAAACATCACTGCTCTCGAGAAGATCTGCATGGAGGAATGGGCCAAAATACCAGCTACTGTGTGTGCAAACCTGGTAAAGACCTATAGTAATCGTTTGACCTCTGTTATTGCCAACAAAGGTTATATTACAAAGTATTGAGTTGAATTTTTCTTATTGACCAAATACTTATTTTCCACCATAATTTACAAATAAATTCTTTAAAAATCCTACAATGTGAATTCCTGGATTTGTTTTTTTCACATTCTGTCTCTCACAGTTGAAGTGTACCTATGATGAAAATTACTGACCTCTATCATTATTTTAAGTGGGAGAACTTACACAATCGGTGTCTGACTAAATACTTTTTTGCCCCACTGTATAGGCAGTGCCGTATGTTATACGCTAAGGGAAATACACTTGCTCGTAGGTTTGGGTCTTGCTCTGATGAAGTTAAAAAACCTCTGTTTAAGGCTTACTGTACACCACTGTATACAGCCCACTTATGGACTATTTACAAAAATAGCACTATAGGTAGGTTGCAGGTTGCCTATAATGACGCTCTGCGTTTGATACTGAGAAAGCCTTGATGGACAAGTGGAAGTGGGATGTTTGTGAATACGAAGGTAAATACCCTTCAAGCTGTTTTAAGAAATCTTCTTTATAGATTTATTTGTAGGCTGAACAGTTCTGGAAATGTGATTGTTATGCATCTAAGCAACACTTGTCTTATGTTACCTATCAGCCAAGGATATGGAAACACTTGTATAACAGTCTTCTTCTCTCTTAGACTGTAGTCAGTTACACTATTTTATAATGTTTATTTCCGCTTTTAATGTTTTGTGTTGTTTGTTGTAAAATGTGGACTAAGTGTCTGGAATAAAGGCTACTACTACTATTTCTGAGGTGCTCATGAGTTTTCTGTTCGTTTCTGCAAAAAGGGACTTCTTTCAAACCAACGTAAACCCCAAATAGGTTGGGGTATTTGTCTCTGATCCTCCGTACACGGCATGAAGGAATCACATGCCGATTGCCTGTGCCGAGATGTCCATGTCGCCAAATAATGTCCAGTCTGTAGGCAGAGTAACAATACTCCTGGTCATTTGCTTCCAGGGTCTTGGTTGTCACACAGAACCAACACGTCATTCCACGTCTGCTGAGCCAAACACCACATTCCTTCATCATCAAGCAGTAAAAGTTAAAGGGAAACCGTCTGCTCAGACACCCTTCTGGATCTATTAACCATGTTTATGTTGGATCTGACCCATGAGTATATGAAAGTATATGAGGGTTCTACAGTAAATGATGACAGCATTCCATTTGCGCTGGTTTCCTGCCGTTCCAGAGCGGAACGGATTCTACCAAAGACTCTTTCCCCTGGCCGAATCACAACGGCACACCGTCTCTCTCTTTCTCACTCCCTACATTTGGGCGGTCAACACAACCACGCTCCTTACCATGAGGGTTGGACTCTGACAAGCCCCCATCTCGACTAGGTGAAAAAAAATCACTCAATCAAACCCACTGCAGCTCTCTTACAGAATGACTGGTAGCCTGAAGAAGTAGGAGGAGCCACTCATCGGAGTGGGCTTTCTGAAATAGCTCAGCAGGAAACGAGCACAGGCTCTCTGACCGCTGCCGCGCGAAACATTGAGTTCATTCTGGACTCTGTAAAGAGACTCTATCCCAAAGCTTTAACATGGTGCCAGACACACTTGTCGCAACCTTTCTTCATGCCAGCAAACATTCTCTGAGCTCCGGTTGGCCACCGAAGCACAGTTAAACAAGTTTGTGGCGTTGCGAGAGAACCTAAATAAGAAATTCAGAATGGTTGTTATTCCTTTGGTGGTGGCAGTTGTTTGGGGGGGAGGCGCACCATCAAGCATTTATGCTTGGGGCACCCAAATGGCTAGCGCCGGCCCTGTATGTAGTTTTAAAACTAGATCAGATTAAGCCTCTGCGTAGAGAGAAATTTGCTGCAATTACCCTTTAGCCATTTCTCGAATCAGAAGCCAGAAACGGAAACCAACTTCGGCCTCGTATAGCCTACCGCCACTTTATCTAGCACCAGGAGCTAGCTTTAGCTTCGCTGCCTGATCTCCGCTAAAATCTCTCCCCAAATGGTGGATTTAAAGCCGTAATCTCCATCCTGCGTCAACAGTAAACCGTCAGCATCGTTGCTGTTTCCTACCTATCCGGTGTAAGATGATCTGGGGTGTCTGGGTGAAATCCAGCGGCCTGTTCTGATCATCCATCTCTTCCTCGGACTTGAAGATTTCTTTACAATCCGTGAATGTTTCTTCAGCAGGAGTTAACTGCTCGTTGATCAACTCTCGTTGAAGCTGGACTCAAGACATTCTGACTGCAAACACTCACTAATTTAGCCCCCAGATGAGCAGAATCTCTAGAATGACTTCATGTGGAGAAAAACAGCTAGCATCACATTTAGCTTCTGCTTCTTCTTCGAATTATTTTCGGCAGGGTATACAGCAAGGTAGCTCAATGCTGCCCCATCTTCTTCTTCTTTTTGTTTTATTGGCGGGTGGCAACCAACTTTTAGGTGCATTTCCGCCACCTGCTGTATGGGAGTGTGAGTCGTAGAGGGGAGTATCTTATTAATATTATCACTAAATTCTATTTATTAATCCACTTTTCTTTAAGAATTCAATAACTAAAATATATATATCTGTCTCTCCCTTTAACAGATTCTTTCAACTTATTTCTCCATAACTCTTAACTTTTAATTTTTCTTCTAATATTTTCCTATTAAATATATACTTTCGGCAATAAAATAATACAAGTTCTATTGTTTCTCTATTATTCCCACAATCACACAATCCTGTACTGTGCTTTCCTATTATATAAAGTGTATTATTTAAAGCTGTATGTCCCAATCTCATCCTTGAAATTATAACGTGATTTCTGTTATTCATGTGAATATTTTCCATTCTACCCACCTTTCCCTTTATGTTATATAAATGCCTTCCTTTCTCTTCCCTTACCCATTGTTCTTGCCATTCTTCCATTATCTGTTTCTTAATAACTACTTTGATTTCTGCTACACTATAAGGTACCTCTATAATAGTTTTTAGTTTTGTTGCCTGCTTTGCATAATAATCAGCTACTTCATTTCCCTCTACTCCTCTATGTGCTGGAACCCACATAAATCTAATTTATAAATTTTTCATTATTAATCTGAATAAGCATTCATATATTTCAAATAATATATCTGGTCTTTTATCTGCTGACATTGCCTTTATTGATAATAATGCTGACATTGAATCTGAACATATGATACTTTTTAAAATTCCATTTTGTTCTATCCACTGTAAACTTAATGAAATAGCTAACATTTCCACTGTGTATATTGATAAATTATTAGATGTTCTACTTTTATTATATTTACCCAATTTTGGAATCCAAAAAGAAAATCCTGTTGTTTCTTTCCCCGATTCTTTTGATCCATCAGTATAAATAGAGATAAATGTTTTATGGGTTTCACTTAACCTTTTTTCAACAATATTATCCCAATTTCCATTACCTTTCCTCCTCTCCATTTCATTTTGAATATAAAAATCTATAAATATATGTGGCAATAACCAAATTGGAGTAGGCGAATATAAATTTTTTTAAACAAATATTTTATCATTTAATTTACTTTCTTCTGCTAGTTTACATGATTTCCAGATCATACTCTCATATTTCCTATTAATATATTCCCCTCCTATTTTCATCTCTTCCCTAAACTAATGTTCATCCTCTTCACTTCCCTGTACATTAGCCCAATAATTCAGTGTGTTTAATTTGAATCTTAGATTCAAAGGCATCTCTCCCATTTCTACTTGCAATGAAACAATTGGAGTGGATTTCATTGCTCCACAACATATTCTTAAAGCCTGACTTTGTATTACTTATATCTTTTTAAAGAATTTTTTACATGCTGAACTATAAACTATACTACCAAAATCAATAACCTGATCATTGCTATATAAGTTTGTTTTAATGCTTTAGTACTAGCTCCCCATTCATTCTCCTTTAAACATCTCAATATATTTATTACCTTTTTACATCTTTCTTCTCTTTTGTTAATATTTTCCTTCCAAATTAATTTTTCATCAAATATAACCCTCAGGTATCTAAACTATGCAATTGCTCCCTATATAATTTAAGTTAAATTTTTACATTCCTTTTCCTAGTAAAAAATTTAAACCCCCATTCATAAGACCAATTTTTTACTTTAATTATTACTTCTTGTATCTTTTTCTGCAAATATTGGATGTTTCTTCCCCTTTTCCATATTATTCCATCTTCTGCAAACAATGCTTTCCCAATATCATGTCCTACATCTTTAAATACATCATTGATCATGATAGAAAAAAGAACTGGACTGATCACACTTCCTTGTGGTGTCCCGTTATCAACCTTATAGCTCTTTGATTATTTTATATCTATTAAACAAAAAATCCTTTATCCAATTATATATTTTTCCTTCAAACCCTAATCTTTTTAATTTAATCATTAATCCTTCCTTTCACACCATGTCATATGCTTTCTCTATATCAAAATAAACTATAGCTAAACTTTCTTTATTGTTTTGTGCTTTCCTAATTTCATTTTCCAAACTTACTATTGAATCCATTGTTCCTCTGCCTTTCCTAAATCCATTTGGATATTTTATTATCAATATGCTACTTTCTAAATAATAATTTAATCTATCTGTAATCATTCTTTCCATTAATTTCCCTGTATGAGATGTCAGTGCTATTGGCCTATAGTTCTCTGGATTACTTGGATCTTTCCCGGGTTTAATTATTGAAATTATTATTGCCTCCTTCCAATTTTTTGGTAATTGCCCTCTTTCCCAGACGTTATTATATATTCCTAATAATGTTGCCTTCATTTGATCCTCTAAATGCTTAAGCATCTCATAATTAATATTATCTTTGCCAGGTGAAGTTATTTTAGTTCTCCCCATTGCACGCTCTAATTCAAATAATGTAAATGGCATTTCTATTGTTTTTAGTCTTTTTCCTCCATCAAATTCCACATTATTTTTCTTTCTAGTCTCTTCTCTTCCTCTCCATCTATCCTCTGACAAATTGACATTACAATTAATTCTCATAAATGTTTTAGCTCATTCCCCATACCTCACTTATTGATGTTGTTCTCCCTATTTTATCACAATACCCCCTCCAATTTTCCCGTTTTGCCTTTTAAAAACTCTCCTTGCTTCAGCTTGTAACCTTTTATATTTTAATAAATAAATCAAAATTATTATTTTTTTAACTCTTTCAAGCTTTTATTTCTCTCTTTTATTGCCTTTTCACATTGCTCATTCCACCAAGGGACATTCTTCTTTTTCATGGTTCCTTTACTTTTAGGAATAGTTATTTCTTCTGCTTCAATTATTACTTTCCTAAATGTTTGTTCCACTGTTTCTATATCTTCCTCCATATTTTTCCTACCATGTTCTTTTTCACATATATTTCTAAATTTATACCAATTTGCTTTTTTTAAATATCTATCTTCCTTCTTCTTTTCCAAATGGGATTCTTTATCCACATAAATCTTTGTGAAAATTATATAATGATCACTCCCTAAATTATTTTCCTGAATGTCCCAATTACATGTTCCTGATATTTCATTGGATACCAGAGTGAGATCTAAAGCAGAACTTTTACTTGTATTTATATTTATCCTTGTCCCTCTACCATCATTTAAACATACCAAATTCATAGTATCTATTAATTCCTCAATGATCTCATCATTCTTATCTACTTTATATCCTCCCCACAATGTGTTATGGGAATTGAGATCTCCACATACTACCACATGCTTATAATTACCTTCTATAATTAATTTAAGATTACTAATATCTAATTTCTTCCATGGATTTTAATAATTAACTATATATAACTTCTTATTTATATAAACTTCTATTCCTAAATAGTCTTCTTCTTTTCCTATTTTAATTATTCTATAATTCAGATTATTATTAATAAAAGTAGCACATCATCCTCCAATACCATGTCTCTATCATATCTAATTATTGTATATGGAAATAATTTAAATTCTAATTTCTTATTTAACCATGTTTCTTGAATACATATAATATCTGGTTTATTTAATAATTAATCTATATATCTTTTAAAGTCTGGCCCATATCTATCAAACTCCTTGCATTCCATTGTAAAATTAGTACCATTCACTAGCCCACACACCCACCCTCTTGGTTTGTATGTGCACTGAGATCTTGAGTCATCTTGATCGAGGATAGATTAATCATATCTAAAATAGGGCCAGTAACAAGAGGGAACACTTCGTTAGACATAAGATTTAAAGGAGCAAATGCAAAACAGTTTACTCCAAAGAAATAATGTCAGGTTATTGAACAAGGATCACAAGTAAAACTTGTTTCATATATACAAGATGTGAGACCAATGGGGAGAATTGTAAAGGAGACAAAGAAATCTCTACACCAATAAAAACTCTAAATCCTTCCACGGCAACACATTTGTTGCCAGCTCCAGAAAGAGAGGGGCAGGAAAGGTTTCGGCATATTTTACCTACTTAAAATATAGCTATTAAAGAACCAGTCTGTGGAATCATGCAAAAACAAAATGAAATTACTGCCATGCTTGTACAACAAAAGTCCACCACTTAACCACAAAAAATACTGCCATTTGATGAAGATCCGCTGGAGTATTTCTTATTCATCCACATTCATTTGAAGATTGTGTGGAGCACAGAACAAATGATTATCAATACTGTTTGTATTTCCTGGAACAATATACGAGGGGCAGGCAAGGCCATTAGTAAGAAGCTATCTAAACACGACACCTCAGCAAGGTGTCATGTGTAGGAGGACAAAGAGAAGGCAAAAGAGCTGTTGCAAGAACATTTCAGAGATGAGCATAACGTGCCAGCAGCTTATATGGAAAAAATATTCAATTGGCCAGTTCTTAAAGCTGAGGATGCTCAGAGAACGCAGGAATTTGCCCTGTTTCTGAGAGTATGCTGTAATACTATGGAGGACATTGAATATATTGAAGAAATGTATATTCCAGTTTTCAATCTTGGAAAGATCATGAAGTGGCCATATATGTTACGAGAAAGATGGTGCTCAGCAGCTTGTGAAATAAGAGTGCAGAGACAACAGGGTAATAATTCTTGACCTGGTCGATTTCCTGGAGAAACGAGTCAGAATGTCATCTCATACCGTTTTTGTTACCACCTAGTTTTGTTACCACCTTTGGAACCTCAAGCCAAACTTCCCTTTCAATCTCCATCGTGCATAAAATATTTAAGCAACCAGAAATGTCTCAAGAGGTCTTTAAAATTGTGTCTTTATTGTAAAGGCTCACATCCATTAAAATGTCCAAAACTGAAGGATGTTCCAAGGAAGGAGAAATTTTAATTCTTAATTCAAAAGTGAATTTTTTTTTTGATGTCTAAAAGCTGGTCATGTAAGTAAAAATTGCAGAAATTTTTTGACTTGTGAGGAATGTGGTTCCAAGCATGCAACTCTTCTGCATTTTTATAAAAGTGAATATCTATCTGAACATCAAAAGTCAGTTGTCAACAGTGCATGTGTCAGTCTTGAAGCCTGTGGTTATACTGGGGCCGGAGATTATGGATGCAGCTAAAGGGTAAACAACAAATTAAAGTGATTAAGACATATGCTCTTTTATACCCTGGAAGTACCTCAACATTTTGTACCCAGCATGTAATGAAAGAACCGAATGCACAGAGAGTTAAGACTAAAATTCTGCTAGGTACTAAGGGACAAAAAAAAGGTTGCGGAAACTCAAGTACTCTCAGGTGGGGAAGTGTCTGAGTTGAATGGTGGTTAGTATATGGATCTTCCACAAACCTGCTTGCAGGAAGCAATACCTGTCTCACAACCAACCATATCCCTACTCAAGAGGACATAAAAAATTGGATTATCTGAAAGATATCAATATCCCTAGTTTGGATGCAGAAGTTGAACTTTTAGTTGGAGCTAATGCAGCAAAATTCATGGAACCCTGGGAAATAATAAAAAGCAAAGGTGATGGACTGAAGGCCATATAGACTCTACTAAGGTCAGTCATTAATGGTCCTTTAATGGGAAATGAGGAAGGTTCAACCATTTACGCTTAAAGGATATTTATTGTCAACTTGGAGGAGCTGCTAATCCCTTAGTATAACTAGGATTTAAATGAAAAGAGACTGGAGATGCAATGGATATTTTGGAAAAGTCCACATGTATGCAAGATGGTCATTATTGTATGGATTTACCCTTTAAGGAGGTTAGCATCACCATGCCAAATGATAAATACATTACTGGACAATGGCTGAAGAATTTTAAACGAAAGTTTGACAAAGAACCAAGATTCCAAGAAGGGTATACAAAATTTGAGTTGATTAATAATGGCTATGCAGAAATAGTACCACCAAATGAGATTATTGGTAAAGATGGTAAAGTGTGATATCTACCTTATTACGGTGTTTACCACTCAAAGAATAAGAGCCTAATCTTTGAAATTGGAGCAACCTTAAAGGGATTTTCTCTAAACTCAAAGCTGCTGCAAGGTCCTGTTTTGGAAAATCCTCTGTAGCATTTTGAAAAGATTTAGAGAAAATCACGTTGTCTTGATGGCTGACATAAAGGCCAGGCAAGTTTATTTGTAGAGCCCAATTCATCCACAAGATTTAAAGTGCTTCACAGTTGCATAAATTAAGAAAACAGATAAACAGAAAAAAAATCAGCTTAAAAAATAATTAACTACAATAAAAAGCAAGAGTGCAGATAAAATCATTTTAATTGTCATATACACGGGTAAAAATAACTGTTTTCAGCCTGGTTTTAAACATTGTTAGAGTTGAGGCTTGTCTCACATCCTCATGAAGACTGTTCCACATTTTAGCTGCCTGAAACTGAAATGCAGCCTCACCGTGTTTATTGTTGACTCTGGGAACCACCAGGAGACCCCTCCCTGAAGTTCTCAGGGCCCGAGATGGTTCATATGTCTCTAACATGTCAGAGATGTACTTTGGTGCCAAACCATGAAAAGACTTGTACACAAGCAGAGCTGTTTTAAATTCTATTCTCTGAGCGACAGGAAGCCAGTGCAGAGACCGGAGCACTGGACTAATATGGTCGTGTTTCCTGGTTCTTGTCAGGACTCGAGCAGCAGCGTTCTGGATGTACTGCAGCTTTCTAACAGCTCGTTTAGAGAGGCCAGTGAGCAGGCCGTTACAGGAGTCTAACCTGCTGGAGACAAATGCATGGATAAGTCTCTCTAAGTCTGGTTTTAACACTATTCCTCTGATTTTAGCTATGTTTTTCAGATGGTAAAAAGCTGTTAATGTTAAAGGATATGTTCCATTAAGTCAGTGCTTCTCAAATGGTGGGGGAGGGGTGTTCAGGGGGCGTCAGATCACCCCCACGCAAATCCTGGGAGCCGAGGCTGTTATTCATACTTTAACTGATTAAGCCTCCAGTCACTAGGTGGCAGCAGTGCTCAAACTTATCAACAAGCTGTCTGTTCAGCCCTGCAGAAGAAGTCTACACAGACAGATCTGAGAGACAAAAATGGGAGATGGAATCGCAGAATTTAGCAACTAAAAAATGGACTACACAAACGCCATTCCTGTGGTGAACTGGTGGCTCCTGTAAGGCTGCCCGTTTGCTGTTACCAGGAGGTCAGCCCACCTCTCCATGCAGACAGACTAAACCTGCCCGGCATAGCGAGAAAACTCACAGAAACACAGACGCCCCCCATCCCCGAAAAAACCCCAAACAAATAAGTTGATGCTTAGCGTAAGGAACAGAGATATTTATGAATCGGGGGGAGATCCTTCTATAAATTCTGTAAGCCCGCGGTGACGACCAGTGATAGTGGGCTTTGCATTAGAAACAAGAAGAAACCAGAGCTCTGTCAGGGAAAAACGCAAACGAAGCGCTGCAGAAAGACCATTAAACATAAAAGCACTGACACATTGATTTCACTGGAGTCTGGGAAGGACTAGGAAATAAGAATGAACACAGGTTTTGAAAAGTTTGGAAATAATATGGATATTTACTGTTTCCAGGTCTCTGTGAGACTTGATCAGGTGGTGAGAGATTTTATGTAATAGGGCCTATGAAAAATATGACATTATTCATTTTGCACATAGGATGTTTTAGTTCTTTAAAAATGACAGGAAAATACTTGAACCACGGCACTGTTAGATTTGTGAAAATAGTTGTGAATATCAGTAAATGTGGTATTTGGTTATTGATTTGGTCAATTGTTTTCAGTCACCATAATTACACTTAGAATGGAAAAAACTGAATCCAGAAAAAATCTAAATGGAAATAGTGGAACTTGTGAAATAAAGCATTTCTAACATAATAAACGGATTTCATAGGGTTGCAGAGCTGAAAAGAAAAAAAGTGAAGGTGAAGAAGTTATGTAGCTTGAAAAGTGATAAACTGATGAAGCTGACAGGTTATCAATTAATAGTGTCGAAATAGTGTCAAGACCTAAAAAAATAAAACGAGCTGCAAACGTTTGAAGTAGCTGCACCTTATTTAAATAATCTTTTTTCATAATCACTATATAGTATATGCAGTGTGCTGGTGCCGGTTTGTATCAATAGATAATTAAATATTTTTAGATATCAATCGGGGGGGGGGGGGGGGGCATGGCAGAAAATAATTGAGAAACACTGCATTAGGTTAAGGTGTCAAAGAAGCATGTGGACTTTATCCGTTTCTTATGGTGGCCAAGGGGTGATTAATTTGTAAACCCAGTACATCACAGAATGACCGTGCATTTATTTGAAGCATTTTCCTCACCAAGCTGCACTAACTATGTACTGAGAGGGACTGCAATTGATCATCAGAATGTGTTTAGAACAGAGATAACTAACACAGTTCGCAAAAATGTCTATGTTGATTGTTTGAAGTCTTTGGCGGGATGTGACGTATGTGACGGGAAGGAAGGGCTTAGAACTGATCTGATTGGCAGAACCCTGATGAAAGTTTAATAAATACATGAATTTTTAAATCCGGCAACCTGCGTTCTGAGAACGAAGTGCTCTATTAGGAGCATATGGAACAATCAGATCTCTGATGTACGATGGAGATGATTATTAAGGGCTTTATAAGTAAGGAGGACGATCTTAAACCCAATTCTGGATTTAACAGGGAGCCAATGGAGAGAAGCTAAAACGGGAGAAATGTGATCTCTCTTTTTTATATTTATCAGAACTCTTGCTGCAGCATTTTGGATCAACTGGAGGCTTTTAATTGCATTCTGTGGACTTCCTGAATTAAGGATATTATCAATTAAAGATTGATAAAGTTAAGTTATGGTCTATCTGGTTAGTCTAAGGATATTAAATCTATAATTTATAAATTATTAATTTAATTATCTCTTCAAATTATTAACGAGGCACCATCCAGTTTTTCATAAAAACCTGGCAAAAACATATATATTTAATTAATAGGAAGTTATCAACCAACGGTACTAATTACTAGTGATTTTACCAAAATACCTTATCTGAAGGAAATGAATTATTTGCAATAATTCACACTCAAACTCAGAATAAAAGAAACCAGAGATTTGATTCAATTTAACTAATTTATTCTAAAAACACAACTAAAATTAAAACACTACTTATACCAAAACGGTTCTGTCAAGGCTAACGGTATACCTGAGCAAGATGGCGACCAACGATGATGTCGCTTAGGCACGTCACGGGCGCTTCGTAGGTACGTACGTCGGATCACGGATCATGCGTAGATGCAAGATACGTCTACAGGCAGGCAAACACTGAAAGTAGGGGGATGTTTTATGGCTGATCTTTATGATCTGAGCAAGAAGCCTCGTGGTTTCTTGGGCCAGAGAGACCACTTGGCCCTTATCTAACGGACTAACCTTTGGCTACACAGAAGCTTTAATAGGTTGAGTAAAAAGGGGACGGAAACGGCTCTCGGTGTCTACCTGCCACTCAGGAGGAATGCTGGAACGCTGTTAAAACCCACGGTCGAGTGACAATAACATTCAATCAACCCAAATACTGCTTGTCTATTAAACAATAAGTATTTCAACGCAATCGTACAAAAAGCTCACAGTTTACCCGTAAATAGAAACACACACACAGCACAGAAACTCCAACACGGAGCGCTCAAATGACACAGACTCACTTGAAGTTAAGAATCATGCATGTATAAAATTACAAAGAGAATTTTATAATTAATTCCACCCAGGTTGGAAAATAAAAATAAATGAGAACAGTCTTACTTTAAAGGGGAAGCTTCCAGGTGTAGAAGAAAAAGATACGACTGATTGCCACGGAAAAACGTGAAAGGGGGACCGGAGCTCAAAAAGGGGATGGAAAAAAATAAAAAGAGAGAGAGAGGTTCAGCGGACTGCAAAAATAGTTTAGGGGCCAGCCAAACTACTGAAGGGACTTGTGTTAGGAAAAGAGGTATCTCCTTGAACTTGCAGGAACTTTCACCCACCAAAGCGAGCTTGGAAGAGGCCGTTCCAGAGTCTTGTGAGGATATTTACACAAGGTGTGGGGTGTTACGCTCCCCCTTTCCTTGTATCGATCCCCAATAATGCTGCAGAGACCTGTGGCGGTCTTGACGGATATGCGCTCCTGCCAATCCGCGTGACAGATTCTTCAGCGCTCAGCTGGGGAAGGGAAAGAGAGAGGTGGATGGTCCTCCCATTGGAATGCTGGCGTCATATTTCTAGGGCCCTTTGATATCGTATACACGGCTCAGACTCCAACACTGATAATAAGGAATTACAGTAGTCCAGCCTTGAAGTAACAAATGCATGGACTAGTTTCTCTGCATCAGTCCCGGACAGAATGTTTTTAATTTTATAAATATTCCGGAGGGGGGAGAAAGAAATCTTGGAAACCTGTTTAATATGGGATTTAAATGTCATGTCTTGGTCAAAAATTACACCGAGGTTCTTTACATTATTACCAGAGGCCAAATTAATGCCATCCAGATGAAGTGATTGACTAAGCAGTTTCTTTTTTAAAGCTCCTAGTCCAAAGGCAACAACTTCTGTCTTGTCTGAATTTAAAAGCAGAAAATTCAGTCATCCAGGTTTTTATGTCTTTGAGACATGCTTGTAATCCACCTAACTGTTTGGTTTCATCAGGTTTTAAATGTAATTGTGTATCATCAGCATAACTGTGGAAATTCGTACCATGCTGCCTAATTATTTTACCAATTGGAAGCATATATACATAGTAAAGAGAATCGGTCCAAGCACAAAACCCTGTGGTACTCCACATGTAATCCTTCAGTATGAAGATTTATCATTAACATGAACAAACTGAAATGTGTCAGACAGATATGATTTAAACCACCCGTTTATTGGTGTATAAATCATTTAATGAGTTAGCACCACAGTACATCAATGATCTGCTGTCACGGTACAAACCTTCCAGATCACTCAGGTCCTCAAGCTCTAGTCTACTGATCATCCCGAGAACCAAGCATGGAGAAGCAGCTTTCAGTTTCTATGTTCCCCATATCTACAACAAACTGCTGAACGACTGCAGAACTGCAGAGACACTGAAATCTTTTAAATCTAAAATAAAAACATACCTATTTAGACTTGCTTATGTGTAACTGATACTAATATTGCCAATACTACTATTTCTTTTATAGTTTTTTATTCAATGCTATTGTTTGTTTTTATGAATGTTAATTTATGCTTTCTCTTATTGATTCTATGTTTTAATTTTGAAATTTGTGTAATCATGTAAAGCACCTTGAATTGCCTTGTGTTGAAAATGTGCTATACAAATACAATTGCCTTGCCAAGGCCAGGGAAGAGAGAACTATTATTTTAGCAGCTGCTATATTTATTTGACTAGTTTAGAGTTTATTTGACATGTTATAATATATGACAGCAGTCTCGTCAAAAAAATAAAATAGTTTACTATTTACTACTATTATAGCGCGAATATACTCATAGTATATTCATATCATACCTTCATATAGTGTGCATCTGTAAAACACTTATAATAGATCTATATTTTGTAAAAACATCTATATTATGATTAATGTACTACTGGATGGATGCAAACTACATTTCGTTGCCCTGTACTTGTGACATGTGCAATGGCAGTAAAGTTGAATTCTAGTCTATTCTGTTCTATTCTACTCTATTTTGTTACCCAACAGTTTGGGACATTTGGGGATAGGTCAAAACACCCATGACTGTCAGTGTTACCCGTTTTGATTTAGAATAATTTTAGGAAAAAGCAACTACTTTGAGATTTAGGCGATGTCCTATGTTGCACTATTAAGGATCAACAACACAATAAATAAAGTAAATATACAGTAAATTTCCTAGGAGGAAATTTTAAATAAGCTACTTTTTACTTTTACTTGAGTATTTTTTTGAGACTGGTCATTTAAATTGTACTCATAAAAGTACAATCACAGTAGTAGTACTTTTCACTCAAGTAGAACATTTTAGTTCTCTTTCCACCTATGAGTGTCAGAATATGAGGAAGAAAGAAGACAGCTGATTGAAATCCTAAACAGAATTAAAGTTAAACTAGATATAATAATTTTTACTTGAAAATAAATCATAAATTAAACATGATATAATGATTCATTATCTTTTGCATTTGTATGACAGGATCTTATGTTTTAGTAACGTTGCTTTTTCCCCTCTCCACCAGCTGGTGGCGGTAATGACCTGATTCGTTGTGTTTCAACCCACAATAAACCCAAGAAGAAGAAGAAGCAGAAGCTAAACGTGATGCTAGCTGTTTTTCTCCACATGAAGTCATTCTAGAGATTCTGCTCATCTGGGGGCTAAATTAGTGAGTGTTTGCAGTCAGAATGTCTTCAGTCCAGCTTCAACGAGAGTTGATCAACGAGCAGTTAACTCCTGCTGAAGAAACATTCACAGATTGTAAAGAAATCTTCAAGTCCGAGGAAGAGATGGATGATCAGAACAGGCCGCTGGATTTCACCCGGACACCCCAGATCATCTTACACCGGATAGGTAGGAAACAGCAACGATGCTGACGGTTTACTGTTGACGCAGGATGGAGATTACGGCTTTAAATCCACCATTTGGGGAGAGATTTTAGCGGAGATTAGGCAGCGAAGCTAAAGCTAGCTCCTGGTGCTAGATAAAGTGGTGATAGGCTATACGAGGCCGAAATTAGTTTCCGTTTCTGGCTTCTGATTCAGGAAATGGTTAAATGACAATTGCAGAAAATTTCTCTTTACTTCGATCTTTAATCTGCTCTAGTTTTAAAACTACATATCCTAGATTATTCTACGCTATCAGAAGAATAATTAAAACCAACTCTGATTTGTGAAACTTCAGTAAAGGCAGATTTGTTTTGTGTTTGGGTAAGAGGTCTGCTGTTTCAGGTGGACAAATCAAATCTCTCTCTGGGAGCGCTGGATGCTGAGATGGTGAGAATAATCTGCATTCAGCGCAAAGTTGGAGAGATTTTCAGACTCTCTCCACACAATGGAAAGTGGGAGTCAATCAAAAATATTATATTAATATTTTTCACCCATCCACAGTAAAAAAAAAAAACTTCCGCCAAACCCACGACATTTAGATTATGTATTTTTTCCCCATCTTGAAACGGTACCTGCAACATTGCAGAACGTTTTTGGAGCCGAAAGGAGTCTGTACAAATCTTGAAAGTAGCGCAGAAAGAAAACAAGATGGTGTGCGCGATGGTAGAGAGGAGTATTTACTGTTGGAATACACATTTGTTTATCTACTTTTCACATTTAATAAATATATTTTTTCTTTCTGTTTCCCAGTAATTTAGACAGGAGGAAAGCTCCTTATATTATCTCTATAATCTATAGATCCATCTTTACGCACAAGGTAGGTCAGACGCGAAACGATGACGTCACAGTGTTATGTCGGCATAACGACGACGCTCCGCGGCTGCTATGAACCAGGGTTCAGGTTTGGTGGAGACAAACTCGCCATAAAAACTGTCCTGTCCTGCATTCTGACCAGGACTCAGAAAACTGACACAGACTCTAATTTTTAGTGGCGGTGGGAATTTTGGAAGCTGTTTGAGATTATTTGGGTTGCATTTATTCAGTTTATCACTAATTGTTCGCTCTCTGCTGATAACAACCATGAATTAAGTAGTGCCAGGTCCAAGTCCTATATGTGAGTTACTGTTAAAATCAGGGCTGAGTTTATTGGGAATAGACTGATATATCGGCCCCGCCTATATATCGGGCCCATATTACGTTTTTTACATGTATCGGAATCAACTGGTAACCTGCTGCTGCGTTGGCTGATAGTTTTTTCCCAGCATTGTTGCACACTCTGCACTTTATTTTGCTGCATGCTTGTTTCTACTGTGTGCAATAGTGTAATTATTTTATTTATGCTTAAATATTTATTTTCAGAATTTTAATTATGCAGTTTTTCAACACTGAATTCTTGTTTTACCTGAATTTTTTTTATATTTGTTAAATATTTTTTACGTACTTGTTCTTACTTGTTCTACCTAACTTTTTCTTTGTCTTTACTATTAAGTCAATTCAAAAATACTTTATTGATCCCAGAGGGAAATTAAGTGTTGTTGTAGCTCATTCCTAATTCTTTTTCAAGGAGTTGTTGTAGACCATGATGGCTGTGCGGAGAAAGGATTTCCTGTAGCGGTCTGTGTTGCAGTGAAACTGAAGAAGCCTCCGACTGAAGATGCTCTGTTGCTGTAGGATAGTCTCATGAAGAGGATGCTCAGGGTTGTCCATAATCTTTTAAATTTTTATGAAGAATCCTTCTTTGCATCATTATATCCAGTTGTTCCACAGGTGACCCCAGAACAGAACCTTCTTTATCAAGTTGTTGAGCCGTTTTAAGTCCCTGTAAATATCCCTCTAAATATTGCTTTGAAGTTCAATAAATGTTAAATTTGAACTTTTAACATTTATCATCATTGATTTTATGAATTAAATTAAGGGAGCAGAATCCGTATCTGCTCCAAATAATGGCATAAGAAAATCAGTCGGCTGTATCTGCATTGGCACAAAAAATCCATATCGGTCAATCCCTATAGTTTATAGTAGCTGGGACCGGCTGAGATCATTAAGTTTCTATTAGTTTCTGAAACAGAGCATGTATATCTTGTGCGAAATTATTGAATAGGAGAGACTTTCCTGATAGAGACCTAATATTTAATGATGCTACCTTAATATTTCAGTAATTGAGAGAATATTTGTGCAAGATATTATTATTAGTTTATGTGCTGTGCAGTTATTTGTAGTTTTAGCATGCACGGCTCTCTAGATACAAATATAGATAATAGATACTGATATTCTATTTTCAGAATGACCAGACATATGGTGAGTAAGGTCCGGTCTAGAAGTATTGGCTGGTCAATATCAGATATCAGACACAGTCAGTTGTATGGGAGAGCCACATTATTTATGGTTAGTGGCGCCTTTCACGTCATTAAAATACAAGAAAGCAATTGCAATAAGACAATAATCAAGACAATACAACAATGTAGGGATAATCAGGTAAGAACACAGTTTTTATTCACTAACTGATCTCTTGAAAAAGCTCACATTTCTTAATTCGACAACAAAAACACAAGAAAGCATTTACAGTAATCAAGACTATAATTCGTGTGAAAATAAACAAGCAAGTAAAGTCAGTTACTCATAGGCACGTCTAAATAGGTATGTTTTAATTTTGGGCTTAAAATAGTTCAGTGTCTCTGCAGCTTTGCATTCTTCTGGTAGTTTGTTCCAGGGGCAAAGAAACTAAAAGCTGCTTCACCATGTTTGGTTCTGTTTCTATGGACAATCATTAAACTAGAGCTGGATGACCTAAGTGATCTGGATGGATTGTACTGTGATAGCAGATCTTTAATGTACTCTGGTGCTAACCCATTTAATGATTTATAGACTAATTAAAGCACTTTGAAGTTTATTCTCTGAGCTACAAGGCGCCAGTGTAAGGACTTTAGAACTGGGGTGATGTGTTCTATTTTCCTGGGTCTAGTGAGAACAAATTCATCACATCTCGATTAAAGTATTATTTGATAATTAGTCATTTTCTCTGCATGGGTGTTAATTGGGCTCATAGTTGGTATTGGGGTTGCAGCTATTAAAAGTTTCTGTATTTTCGTCTAGCCAAGTTTCTGAGAGAAATGGAGCATCTATATCATGTGTGATGTAATCATTGATACGGAATGATTTTCCTGATAGTGATCTCATGTTTTGTATAGCTGCGTTAATATTTGTATCATAGGTTGAGAGATTATGTTTGCATGGTTTTATATTCCGATTTCTTTCAGTGAATGAGAGACAATTTTTGAAAAGTATTCTTTTTAAATTCTGTGCTGCTCGGTTATTTGTAGTTTTAGTGTGTGAACATCTCTCATTTATAATAACCAGGATTTTACCTTCAAGGTGAAAATGAGTGAGAATGACCGAACACCTCCTCTTGGTGGATTAGTGTGTCTGGTAACAGTGTCCGGTTGGTATCAGATGTCTGATATGATGAGTTTAATTGGGGAGCAATTCAATGTTTATAAGTCGTGTTTGGGCGTGGCGTTAAAAGCAGGATTCTTTTGAAGGGCATCAGAAAACTCCTGGAATGGTGAGCTTGTTATAGAGTTAGAAGCTGACGATGAGTTGGATCTGTTGCTGGTCTTTCTTTTAGCTGGTGTGTGGATTGGATCTGCCGTCTTAGGGAGCGTTTTCTGTAGAGTAGAATCTGCATGTTTTTGGGAGGTGATGTAAGTTAGCTGACTGAGTTGATGTGTGTTTCCTGGAACTCTTTGTTTCTTTTGAAGGTCATCTGACGGCGTTGTTGCACAGTCAGCCTGTATGACTCTGGCGGGCTTATCACTGACGGGTGCGAGGATGTCATGTTCTCTGTGTGTTACAGCAGGTTGGTGTCCAGCATGTGTCTCAGTTCGAGAACAGGGCGATGAGTTCACACGAGTTAGCAAGTTGCAGAGATAAAGCTTGGGAAATTTCTTATTGATATGATGTCCATCTTTTCCCTTTCTTGCTGTTTTCAGTTCTCTTTGGTTTCTTGTCGGTGTTGGCTTCTTGTTGCTGCTTGTTGTTGCTGTTCGGTTTATCTTTGTGTTTCGCTGGCCTTGCTGTGAGTCTACCAGACTCAGGGAGCTGGGAGAGCTCATTGCTTTGAATCTGTTCTTTAAAGGGATAATCGAAGTTGTTAGTTGTTGGAGTTTCTTTTGACGTTCCTTATTTTTCTTCTTGGGTGTCGCTCGTCTGAGCGCTGGCCACTCTTCTGATGAGTGGGGACTTCTTCCTGATAGACGCCGTCTGTTCGGAGAGGTACTCTGTTGTTGCCATCGACCTACCAGGTTGTTGAAAATCGCATGCCATACTCAGAGTAGTAATGTTTCTGGCATTTTCTTCAAGGCGTCAGATCTTTAGTTCCATGTATTTCATCCTTTCCAGTATGTTTTGGAAAGGGTAATGAGCGTAGAGAGCCATCTTTATGAAGTTGTCCACAGTGGAAAAAGAGGGGAAAATCCGTCCCAGGGAGGTCGTCCAGTATCCTTAGGATGAAGAAATAAAATAGAAATAAAGAGGAAAATTAGTAGAGTATGGGTGAGCGGTGGGGGGAAGAGAGCAGGAGAAGAGGAAAAACACGTCCTGCTCCTTCGACAGTCACCAAAAAAGATGTCTGGTAGTGGCCAAATTTGTTGAATGTTCTTTAAAATATGCTGTCTACTTGCTATTGAATGTTTTCAAACATACTGTTTATTCCTGGGTTCGATTCCCACTCCTTTCTGTAATTTCTTAGTCCAGTTTAAACTCAGAAGTGTTCATACAGACAAGATTGGGTGAGGAAGTTACAGGGGCTTAGTGAAATCTGTGATTTTAGTGTTCAGTCGTTTATTTTAGACAGGAAATATTTTTACAACGGAGGACAGGAGGGAATACGTGGCGGCTTAAACGCTGTTTCAAAAACAGCAGCAACTCAGTGTGGTTAATATCTGTTCCGCCTGAACAGGACCTGAGCGGGCGGGGCTGTTGAGCTACAAACGCTCTGGTTCCTCGGCAGCTCCGTTGCTGCAGTAACAAACATATGTGCTCCACGTTAGTCTGACTATCCAATAACACTGTAAAAAGTCCCTTTATTTGTCGCTAGTCGCATTTTTCTGAAAAACAGTCAGTAGATGATTCTAAAGTATAGCTACTCAGCAGTCCTTCCCTGCTCTGTCACATTACTGTGCGTAGTCACGTGACTCAAGGAAAAGCTGATTTCTTAAAGGGCAGAAGCGCTGCTAAACTAAAACACCCTTTCATAATTTATTTTACATGCCGAATTTACCGGCACGGGCAAAATGATGCAAGGACACTCGTATTGTTGCATAACTGTTCAATACTTTTGATCGATCCGTCATGAATAATAGTAAGCTTTTTCCAACTCTTGCTGTTTTGTGTTCTCCTTGATCATTTGATGCTGTTTTTTTTTATTTTTATTTATGTTTTGGCGGCCTTGCTGTGGATCTTGCAGTCTCGGCGAGCTGGGAGATGTGGAGCTGACAGCTACAAAGCTTTTTTTTTATAATGGGATAAGTTGAGTTTTTTCTTGTTGGGGTTTCTTTTTTGCCAGGCTGTAAATTATCGTTATATGCCACCGGTAGAGCTATGTTGTTTTTGACATTCTCCTGAAGGCTTCAGATTTTCCCTTCCATGTCATGGATTCTTTGTACTAGATCCTGAAAAGCCTTGTCAGAGCAGAGGGCCATTTTGTAATCCTTAGTTCGTTATGTAGTAGACCAAAAATAAAAAGATATGGGGGAGCTCCGTCCCATGAAAATCCCTCTGAAATTGAGTATTGCGCAGTTAGTCACTATAGCAAAACTATCAAGTAAAGAAATGTAGAAACAGGCAAGCGGGAGGGGAGGAAAAATGTTTCCTTCTCCTCCTACATTCAGCTGCTGAAGCAAGGATGTCACGATTCCCCTAATCGTCGATTGGATTTTAGGGTCGCAGTTTGATTCTCAATTTTTTATGTTTTTTCTTACAGTGAAGAGTCCTATACTATTTTTTTAGAGTAGTCTAGTCTATGATCATTGGTCTTATTCATTACATTTCCTAGTGTAAATCTTATTGCAAAAACATATAAGTAATGCAGTTTTCATTATTCTTGTGTAATGTTTTGCATTAGGCATTAAATGGTCAAATGGAAATTTATTTACATTATTGTATTTTAAAATAAATTAATCTAATAATATATATCTATATATTATTAATATAAAATAATCTTGTTTACATAAATGATTAGTAAGAGAGGGTGGCTGTCATGTTGTGGCTGTTTTAAGTTACTTCAGCTCAACTACTCAGCTTGGGTTAGAGAAACTAGCTAACGTGCAGCAAACAGTTACGAGAATGTCGACTTAACTCATGGGGAACTCAAAATGTCCTCGATCCGGTGCCGCTGCTTCTTCATCTGTCCTCGCTGTGGTTTAATTGTAGCTTACATAACAGCTACTTGCTAGCGTCAGCTAATATGCTCTGTAGAGGTGAGCTGTTTTCAAAGAGGGATGCTCTTATTGTGATAAAACGGTTAACAATAATATTACCAGGTGGTGTTGTGAGCTGTATGAGAACTGGTAAGGGTAACTTATTAGGGAAAATATAATGTGTGGTTCCTTGTGATGAGGAAAGAGACGGTTACCTGCTAACTGTTGCTACGAAGTCCGAGTTGGATGCTAGTGACGCTACAGTATGTAAACGTTGGAGGAAGTGATCGCAATAATCTTTTAGATTTTGCTGTACAAGGTCGTGACATACACTACCGTTCAAAAGTTTGGGGTCACATTGAAATGTCCTTATTTTTGAAGGAAAAGCACTGTACTTTTCAATGAAGATAACTTTAAACTAGTCTTAACTTTAAAGAAACACACGTTATACATTGCTAATGTGGTAAATGACTATTCTAGCTGCAAATGTCTGGTTTTTGGTGCAATATCTACATAGGTGTATAGAGGCCCATTTCCAGCAACTATCACTCCAGTGTTCTAATGGTACAATGTGTTTGCTCATTGGCTCAGAAGGCTAATTGATGATTAGAAAACCCTTGTGCAATCATGTTCACACATCTGAAAACAGTTTAGCTCGGTACAGAAGCTACAAAACTGACCTTCCTTTGAGCAGATTGAGTTTCTGGAGCATCACATTTGTGGGGTCAATTAAACGCTCAAAATGGCCAGAAAAAGAGAACTTTCATCTGAAACTCGACAGTCTATTCTTGTTCTTAGAAATGAAGGCTATTCCATGCGAGAAATTGCTAAGAAATTGAAGATTTCCTACAACGGTGTGTACTACTCCCTTCAGAGGACAGCACAAACAGGCTCTAACCAGAGTAGAAAAAGAAGTGGGAGGCCGCGTTGCACAACTGAGCAAGAAGATAAGTACATTAGAGTCTCTAGTTTGAGAAACAGACGCCTCACAGGTCCCCAACTGGCATCTTCATTAAATAGTACCCGCAAAACACCAGTGTCAACATCTACAGTGAAGAGGCGGCTGCGGGATTCTGGGCTTCAGGGCAGAGTGGCAAAGAAAAAGCCATATCTGAGACTGGCCAATAAAAGAAAAAGATTAAGATGGGCAAAAGAACACAGACATTGGACAGAGGAAGACTGGAAAAAAGTGCTGTGGACGGATGAATCCAAGTTTGAGGTGTTTGGATCACAAAGAAGAACGTTTGTGAGACGCAGAACAACTGAAAAGATGCTGGAAGAATGCCTGACGCCATCTGTTAAGCATGGTGGAGGTAATGTGATGGTCTGGGGTTGCTTTGGTGCTGGTAAGGTGGGAGATTTGTACAGGGTAAAAGGGATTCTGAATAAGGAAGGCTATCACTCCATTTTGCAACGCCATGCCATACCCAGTGGACAGCGCTTGATTGGAGCCAATTTCATCCTACAACAGGACAATGACCCAAAACACACCTCGAAATTGTGCAAGAACTATTTAGAGAAGAAGCAGGCAGCTGGTATTCTATCGGTAATGGAGTGGCCAGCGCAGTCACCAGATTTGAACCCCGTTGAGCTGTTGTGGGAGCAGCTTGACCGTATGGTACGCAAGAAGTGCCCATCCAACCAATCCAAATTGTGGGAGCTGCTTCTAGAAGCGTGGGGTGCAATTTCTCCAGATTACCTCAACAAATTAACAGCTAGAATGCCAAAGGTCTGCAATGCTGTAATTGCTGCAAATGGAGGATTCTTTGATGAAAGCAAAGTTTGATGTAAAAACAATCTTATTTCAAATAAAAATCATTATTTCTAACCTTGTCAATGTCTTGACTCTATTTTTTATTCATTTCACAACGTATGGTGGTGAATAAGTGTGACTTTTCATGGAAAACACAAAATTGTTTGGGTGACCCCAAACTTTTGAACGGTAGTGTAGTAATAATAGATTTTGATAACCCTAGTATGAAATGACAAAGCAAACGGTTTTCATGAACCTACAATCAAAAGATTTTGTCTCGTTTGTCTTTCCAGACCATCCACTGGATCATGTTTGGAAAGAGGAGGTTTTCTCTGACCAGCAGCTCTGTAAACAGGAGAGTGATTCCGGTTTGGACCAGAAGGGACCAGAATCTCCGAAGGTGAAAGAAGAGCAGCAAGAGCCAGAACATTCCTGGATAAAAGAGGAAGCATTGGAGCTCTGCATAGATGAGCATAAAGGACAGCTTTTATTGAAGCAGGAGACTGACGATACATTCATGGTGACTCCCACAAATTTAGAAAAGGACCACATTAACCCAGAACCAATCAGGAACCAAGTAATCTCTCAGGATTCCAATGAAACTGAGAACCAGGATCAAGAAGGAAACCATCATAAAGACTCTGGATCAAAGCGAGATAAAGAGCCGGAAAAAAACACAAGACGACAGAAAATCATGAAGCAAAAACATTCAGAATCCAAAAGGGAGAAGAAAACTGACACAGAAAACTGTTTGTGTCTTGGTAGAATGTGTGGTGATGTTTTTACTGAGAATAGTAACTTGACTCAAAACTTGAAAAGACACACAGGTGAGAAGTGTTTTCCATGTACAACATGTGGAAAAAGGTTTATGAAGAGATACATTTTAACAGCTCATATCAGAACTCACACAGGTGAGAAGCCTTTCTCTTGTTCAATTTGTGGCAAAAGTTTTCATGAGAAAGGAGCTGTGACTAGACACATGAGAGTTCACACAGAAGAGAAGCCTTTCTCTTGTACAATTTGTGGTAAATATTTCACTCAAAAAGTACATTTGACCAATCACATACGAGTTCACACAGGTGAGAAGCCTTTCTCTTGTTCAATTTGTAGCAAAAGTTTTAATCACAAAGTAACTTTGACTAATCATATGAGAGTTCACACAGGTGAGAAGCCTTTCTCTTGTTCAATTTGTAGCAAAAGCTTTAATCGTAAAGTAACTTTGACTAAACACATGAGAGTTCACACGGGTGAGAAGCCTTTCTCATGTACGATTTGTTGCAAAACTTTTACTCTGAAAGAATATTTGAGTAAACACATGCAAGTTCACTCGAGAGAGAAGCCTTTTTCTTGTACAATTTGTGCCAAAAATTTTATTGAGAAAGGAGCCTTTACTAGTCACATGAATGTTCACACAGAAGAGAAGCGTGTTTTCTTGTTCAATTTGTGCCAAAGCTTTTACTCATAAAGGAACTTTAACTGGTCACATGAGAGTTAATTAGTTGCCTTATCTGTATAATACATGTGAAAAACTTTTACATCAAAAAATACTTTAAACAGAGTTTAACAAGAGTTTATTTAGGTGAAAATTTGTTTTTTTGTCAGCCTTGTGGAAAAATGTTTAATCATAGAACCTTAATTACCTAAGAATTAATAAAGATCAGAAACTGTATTTGTGTGGGATCTTTGACATAAAAACGAATTATGTTGAACACTTCAAATGAGAACTGACAGGTAAAAACTTGTGATTTCTGACCTATAGAAAAACCCTCTTTCCAAAGCACAGTTTTCACACGCACAACTGACACAGGTGAGAAGATTTTCTAGTAAAATTTATTGGAAATATTTTACCACCAAAGGCATTATGAGAAGATTCACAGATTATAAGGCCTTTTCTTGTGATGTGTTGAGAAAGTGGTTTAACAGTGATAGTACAGTTGTTTATATGAGAACTTAGAAATGGAAAAGTGTAATATTGTAAACCTTGTCAAATATTCAAAGATTGGGACAACGAAGAACTTCAGAGGCCGGATTCTGTGGTTCCCTATTTAACTGAAATCCTAAAACACCAAAAACACTTTTTGTCTTTCAAGCTAAATTAATTAAAGTAGTTGCTGTCTTTTGATTTAAAGTTGAAATGGGGGCTTGGTGACAAGTTCACATCAATATTGTGATATATTAAGCAGTTTATCCCAAAAACATAAATGGACGATAACTATGCCATTGCCAAAAAACATTTTTTCTTGTCCAGATGGGCTCTTGTTTCCTCCTTTAACCCTGGAGTACATATTTGATTCCTGCTCCATTTACTTAGCGTCTTTCTCTTCTAGTGTTGTCAACCCCTCAGTTTGGAAATGGCTATTTGCTGCCCAAAAGTCATTAGAAGTTGCTAAATTACTTTATCGCCTTGTTTGTATAATATGCATTTAATTGAAATTAATGCTATAGAAAAAGGGAATAATTTTAAACTATTTTCTGCAGAATTTTTTTGCCTTTTTAGTATGTTCTTGAGTGGTCATGTTCTTATATCTGTGATTGTGGCTATAAAAACTATCTTGCCATATAGGCAGTGTGCTAGTGTAAAGTTTCCAAAAAACCACTTCAACCAGTCTGATTCTGGGTTATATTCCCACTTCCTACTGTTTCGGAGAATCCAGTCTAGACTGAGACAGGATGACTGTTTAACATCTGTCACAGAGACGCGCACACACAGTAGATGAGGTAAGTGACTGTGCTGCGAGTGAAATTTTTAATGTATTTACTGAGGTTCGGTATATTTTAGACGGGACATATTAACCTTTAAGCCTGGTTTATACTTCTCCAACAGAAAAATTGCACACAGACAGACCTATTGACAGAGGCGTCTTTCGTTTATGATTCTGTGTTTCTGTTTCATTCCGTTCTCCTTTGTTTTGGGGGTTTTTTATCGTTGCAAAGCAATTCTTGACCAGGACAGCAGGGGGTGCAGATTTTTCAAAGCGGCTATGCCTACAATCTGCCTAAGATGGCAGCGTCATTTCAGTTTTTTTCTTCAGTCTGAACACATTTCCCCCCCTCAAGGAGCAATGGACGACAGAAATTAAGTATTATGTAGTTGGATTTAGACTTAATAAAAATGAGAGATTCCTTTAAACTTTTGGAGGTTTTAATACGGTTTGAATTGATCATACAGGAGGACAGTAACACATGACAGTAAAATGCAGAATACTGCCCTGTCCCAATTTTACAACAAGCTTATTATTTCTAGTAACCTTGGTCTATCTATTCTACTTGATAAAGTACAACTCTCAGGGTGAAAATCAGAGACCTGAAGACGCCTTTCTCTTTGATTAGAAAGCTGTAAACTTTGTAGACCTTTAAGGATGCCCAATCGAAGAGCCATCTCCATGGTAACACTGAACTTTGTAAATCTTCAAGGATGCCCAGTCGAAGAGCCATCTCCATGGTAACACAGGATGTGGACTATCATTATCAAAACTGTGAGACCATGACTTGGTTTAAGGCGTCACTCAATAAGACTAATCATTCAAACTGATACTACAACATTAAGTAAACATAGTCACAGTCCATTACAAAGTACAGAAAAATCATAAAACAAAATCTTTCCACCACATTTTGAGTAAGCTGTGAAGCTTTACTAGAAGTGCAGCTCATTGAATACTCTAAAAACGCATGGAAACAAACAAAGGAGCCTTTTGTGTTGTTTCTCTACACCTCGTGTTAAATATCGCCAAAAGCCCAGGTTAAATAAATTATCCTTTCAATATAAAGCATGTAGTGCCCAAACACATTAACTACTGATTACAGTGACTTTAGAGCACCATTCTGGTGAAATGGTCTCTGGCTGTTGCTGAACTGACCAATCACAGGCATCCACTGTCAGTTGATGGAGATGGATAGTTACAAAATCGGCCTCTAGTCCGTCCCTTCTTACGTGGGTTAGGGAGAGCCCTTGCGTCGACGGATAAAATGTTGAAATTATTTTTGCAACATATCAGGTTACCTGCTGTGCGGTTATTTGTTGTTTTAGCATGCAAGGCTCTATAGATACTAATGTATGGCGTTATTTATGAGTCTCATTCTTGAGAGAAGAGAGGGCCGTCCTGAGCGCAGACAAATATGTTTTGCAAGCACAAAAGTTAATGTTTGAGCAGATAATATTTTCACTCAGAGATAAATTTAATCTGAGCAAACAATAACCTATTTTGGGCACACGAAATGCATTTCTGTGTGTGTTCAGATCTGTGCAGAGACACGACTAAAATTGCCTCTCGGGTTCACTTCTCTGCTCTCGCTCGGAGCCGCGTCTGTGCTCAATGCTGTCAACGCGCTCGCTCAACACGGTGCAATGAAATATTTGTGTCACTATTCCAACCAATCACAAGCCTCGGATAGCGTCATCCTGATTGGCTGCTTCGCAATCACAAGCCTTGGATAACGTTATGCTGATTGGCTGCTTCGCAGCTTCCTGACAACACTGTAAACGGTGGTTCACAGAGCAGTGCCGCTGATGGGACCTGAAGGCAACAGGAATTCGTCGTCACTAAATTACGTTTTCGGTTAGTTTTATATTTTCTTAATATTACAAAAAGTATTCATTTATCACCGTCATATGACGGAATTCCAGGTGATTTGACATCTTGTTGGCTAATACAGGGAAACTGCCATCGGAACCGGTCATGACGGTGATAAATGAATACTTTTTGTAATATTAAGAAAATATAAAACTAACCGAAAACGTAATTTAGTGACGACGAATTCCTGTTGCCTTCAGGTCCCATCAGCGGCACTGCTCTGTGAACCACCGTTTACAGTGTTGTCAGGAAGCTGCGAAGCAGCCAATCAGCATAACGTTATCCAAGGCTTGTGATTGCGAAGCAGCCAATCAGGATGACGCTATCCGAGGCTTGTGATTGGTTGGAATAGTGACACAAATATTTCATTGCACCGTGTTGAGCGAGCGCGTTGACAGCATTGAGCACAGACGCGGCTCCGAGCGAGAGCAGAGAAGTGAACCCGAGAGGCAATTTTAGTCGTGTCTCTGCACAGATCTGAACACACACAGAAATGCATTTCGTGTGCCCAAAATAGGTTATTGTTTGCTCAGATTAAATTTATCTCTGAGTGAAAATATTATCTGCTCAAACATTAACTTTTGTGCTTGCAAAACATATTTGTCTGCGCTCAGGACGGCCCTCTCTTCTCTCAAGAATGAGACTCATAAATAACGCCATACTAATGTAGATAATAGATACTGGGATTCTATTTTCAGAATGCCCGGACATATGGTAAGGTCCAGTCTAGAAGAAGTATTGTCCGGTCGACATTGGATATCAGGCACAGTCAGTTGTATGGGAGAGCCACATTATTTATCGTTAGTGGCGCCCTTCACTTCAATTATTGGCATCAAAAGAATCCCTTTAATTACTTTAGTTTGGAGGGCATCAGAGACGTATTGTTATGGCGAGACGATTTGTGATGAAGATGAAGAGGTTTTGGAGGAGTTAAGTCTTTGTCGTCTGCATCAGTTGTTTTATCTATGGAGAGGGAGTGATGTATTTGTGTTCCAGCTGGTCCATATCTGCTGTTGTCTGCACCAGCTGATTTATCTGAGGGAGATGCTTGTTGTGTTCCATTTAGTTCGTATCGGCTGTGTTTTCGGTCAGCTGATTTATCTCAGGGGTTGTTTATGGTGGTTCAGAGATGAAGGGAGTGCTGAGTCTGATGGCTTGGGGACAGGGCGGCAAGTTCAGATATGAAAACACATTGGATAGATAAAGCCTCTGACCTTGTTTATTAAGGCTCTGTTTCTTGTAAACAGGTGCTTTATATTACAAAAACCTTCAAATCGTTTATAAATGTAATTGGGCGTCCAGCACACACAATTTTGACAAACCTGTTAAATGATTGTGTCCTGCTGAATCGGTCATCTGATCGTGTTGCAGGAATTGGGCCAGAAACGAGAAGCTCTATCTTGTGGTTGTTAAATTTCTGGACTAAATCCAAGTCTTTCTTTAGAATTTCAGATTGTTTCAGAGAGATATCAGCAGCTCCAGCATGAATTACAACTTTTTCCAGCTCTTGGTTGTTCTCAGTGACCTATGGATCCTCTCAGAAATGTTTTACTCTCATCTGTGGACGATCAAAGACACTCGTATTCATGCATAACTTTTCAATACATTTGATCAATCTGTCATGAATAGTTGCAAGCATTTTCCCTCTTACTGTTCTGTGTTCTTTTTGAACATTTGTTGCTGTTCGTTTTATTTTTATTTACGTTTCGGAGGGCCTCCCTGTGCATCTGGCAGTCTCAGCGAGCTGGGAGATGGGGAGCTGAGAGCTGCAAATCTTTTTTTTAAACGGGATAATCAGAGTTGTTTCATGTTGGGGTTTCTTTAGACGTTCTTTTTTCCTCTCTGGTGTCTCCCATCTGAGTGGGGGCCATGGTTGTAATGATGAGTGAGGAGTTCTTCCCAAAAGACGGCGTCTGTTCGGAGTGGTCCTAAGTGTTGTTGGGGTCGACCTGTCAGGCTGTAAATTATCGTGCTATGCCACCGGTAGAGCTGTGTTGTTTTTGATATGGTCCTCAACACGTTGGATTTTCACTTTCATGTCATGCATTTTTTGTAATACATCCTGGAAAGATAGATAGATAGATAGATAGATAGATAGATAGATAGATACTTTATTCATCTCCAAGAGAAATTCACAGTTCTAGCAGCTTACGGGAACACAGGGGCATGCAGGGAAAATACAATATAAAAATTTAAAAGAAGAACTAAGGTAAAATATAATGGTATAAAAAAGTATAATGTCTGCCAGTCCAGTTCAGTGCAGTTGTGCAGATGTCAGTATGCAAAAACAGTTGAGTAATGGTCAGTTTGTACATACTTAGGAGGGGAGGAACGATTTCTTCAGTCTGTCAGTGGAGCACGACAATGACAGCAGTCTGTCACTGAAGCTGCTCCTCTGCCTGGAGATGGCGTTGTGCAGTGGATGGTGTGGACTGTCTATGATGGACAGTAGCCTGTTCAGAGTCCGTTTCTCTGCCATAGATGTAAGGCTGTCCAGCTCTGTGCCAACAACAGTTCCTGCCTTCCTCAACAGTTTGTTCAGGCGTCCAGCGTCTTTCTTCTTGAGGCTGCCTCCCCAACACACCACTGCGTACATGAGGGCGCTCGCAACTACAGACTGGTAGAAGATCTGTAGCAACTTCTTGCAGATGTTGAAGGACGCCAGCCTTCTGAGGAAGTACAGACGGCTCTGTCCTTTCCTGCACAGGGCGTCTGTGTTGGCAGTCCAGTCCAGTTTGTCATCCAGCTGCACTCCCAGGTATTTGTAGGTGTGAACCACCTCCACACAGTCACCTTTGATGTTGACAGGCTCAAGGTGCGGCCTGATTCTCCTAAAGTCCACCACCATCTACTTGGTCTTGGTGGCGTTTAGGAGCAGGTGGTTAAAGTCGCACCACGTGACAAAACGTTGGATCAACTCCCTGTATTCCTCCTCCTGTCCACTCCTGATACAGCCAACGATAGCTGTGTCGTCCGCGAACTTCTGCACGTGGCAGAGCTCCGAGTTGTACTGGAAGTCGGACGTGTACAGGGTGAACAGGACCGGAGAGAGCACAGTTCCCTGCGGTGCTCCAGTGTGGCTGGTAACAGTGTCGGACCTGCAGTCCCCCAGTCGAACGTACTGAGGTCTGCCGGTCAGATAGTCTGTAATCCATGCCACCAGGTCTGATCCTACTCCCATCTCTGTCAGTTTGTGCCTGAGGAGCAGAGGCTGGATGGTGTTAAAGGCGCTCGAGAAGTCCAAAAATGTAATCCTCACAGGACCACTGCCTCTGTCCAGGTGAGAGAGAGAGCGGTGAAGCAAGAAGATGATGGCATCCTCCACTCCAACCTTCTCTCTGTAAGCGAACTGCAGAGGGTCGAGAGCGTGGTGGGTCTGTGGCCTCAGGTGATGGAGCAGCAGCCGTTCCATGGTCCTATCACATGGGACGTCAGGGCGACCGGCCTGAAGTCGTTCAGCTCCCCAGGATGTGGTTTCTTGGGGACTGGAATGATGCAGGATGTCTTTCACAGCTGGGGGACCCTCCCCTGTCCCAGGCTCAGGTTGAAGATACGCTGTAGGGGGTGTCCCAGTTCCTGCGCACAGGTCTTCAGTAGTCTGGGGGAGACCCCATCTGGACCTGTAGCTTTGCCGGGGCGTAGCCTCCTCAGCTCTCCACATACCTGAGCTGCTGTGATGGTGGGTGGTGTGAGCGGGGGAGGGGAGGTGTCCTCCTCTGTGCTGGAGATGGCTTGTGGGGTTGGGTGGGTGGGGGTTGCTGTGTTCGTAGGTGCAGGGAGATCAAACCTATTAAAAAACTGGTTTAACTGGTTTGCTCTTCCCACATCAGCCTCAATGGGGGCTCTTTTCTTTGAGCTGCAGCCAGTGATGGTCTTCATCCCCTCCCATACCTCCCTCATGCTGTTGTTCTGCATCCTCTGTTCTATTTTCCTTCTGTATTGCTCCTTCCCCTCTCTGAGCTGGACTCTGAGTTCCTTCTGTATCCGCTTGAGCTCCTGTGTGTCACCATCTCTGAAGGCCTTCTTCTTCTGGTTCAGGAGGCCTTTGATGTCACTGGTTATCCAGGGCTTGTTATTAGCGAAGCAGCGCACAGTTCTTACTGGAACAACAACGTCCATACAGAAGTTTATATAGTCCGTTGTGCAGTCAACCATCTCCTCCATGTTGTCATTGTGAGACTCCTGCAATGCGTCCCAGTCTGTGGTCTCAAAGCAGTCTTTCAGAGTCTGCTCAGCTTCAGGAGGCCACTTCCTGAATGAGCGTGTGGTTTATTTGTGACCTCCTCACTTTTGGTGTGTAGTGAGGTTTGAGCAGGACGAGATTGTGGTCTGCTTTCCCCAGTGCAGGCAGGGGGGTGGCACTGTATGCATCCTTGACGTTTGCATACATCAGATCAAAAGTCTTATTTCCCCTGGTGTTACAGTCCACATACTGGTGGAAAGCAGTCAGTGTTTTTTCCAGTGTAGTATGGTTGAAGTCCCCAGAGATAAGCATTAGAGCCTCAGGATGCTGAGTTTGTAGTTTAGCTACAGCGCTATGTATGACGTCACACGCCGCCTCCGCGTCGGCGCGCGGAGGAATGTACACAGTGACAACAATGGCGTGGCTGAACTCCCGCGGCACGTAGTAGGGACGTAAACTTACAGCCAAAAGTTCAAAGTCCTTGCAACAGTGGGATATTTTAACGCTCACATGCCCAGGATTACACCACCGTTTGTTTACATACAGTGCGAGTCCTCCGCCTTTGCGCTTCCCGCAGGCTCTAGCGTCTCTGTCCGCTCTGACTGTGCTGAAGCCCGCTAGCTCCACGTTAGCATCTGGGATGCTAGCTGTTAGCCACGATTCAGTGAGGCACAGTAAACTGCACTCCCTGTAGATCTTGACATTCTTTGTCAGCACAGCCAGTTCGTCGATCTTATTCGGTAGTGAGTTAACGTTTCCCATGATCATCGACGGTACCGGAGGCTTGTATCTCTACTTCTTTGCTAGCCGCTTAGCTTTTAGCAAAGCGCCGGCTCTGCAGCCTCGGTACGGTTTCCTTACCTCGTCAGGTAAACATGGAACCACACCGATGCGGGACTTTGCTCTCAGAGCGTGTAGAAAGTTCCTCGAGTAAACGAGTCTCGGCTTAGAAGAATCCATATCCATAGGATAGAGTAATACCTTTCTAGAGAACCAAGAAAGTAACAAAAAATACCACGAAATAAAAAATAGAAAGTAGGAACAGTGTGTGAGTACACGGAGCTGCTAGAGAGGCTGCCGCTCGTGCTGGCGCCTAGGTATCCTAGGTAGCCTAGTCAGGCAGAGGGCCATTTTGTAATCCTTAGTTCTTTATGAAGTAGTCTAAAAATAAAAAGAGATGGGGGATATCCATCCCAGGAAAGTATGTCTGAAATTGACTAGTGTGCACTTAGTCACTATAGAAAAACTTTAAAGTTCTCCACTGAAAATCTAGAAAAACTGAGTTTTCTTTCATTAGATCAGTCACTGTGTTCTAAAAGCATGCTGCATATTAACATGTTATACAAACTCCAATCCCTGAATCAGTTACATAAAGAAAAGAGACCAGAAAATGCCTGAGTTTGAAAAAGCCCAACAACCATACGTCATAATGCTTACTTAGCATTCATGGCTTCACCTACCTAGCTTTGGACTGCCCACGGGAATGTTGTTTTTGGCAAGGTGAAAGCAGAGCGTCTTGCAGCTGCTACAGGCTACAAACGTTACAGTACAGGCTTTGCCTCGAGGAAGAACTTAAAACAAGGATCTGATCACAACCGTGGAACACCAGCTCCCAGGCTGTATGTACCATATATGTGTGCAAACAGTACTTGAAGAATTTTAATACTCTTAACAATGGGCTAGTTGTTCAGAAAATTCCAAGAGACAACTCTGGGAGAGAGTTGACAGACTGAAATAAAGAAGACCATGTAGGATATAATATATATATATATATATTTTTAGAATGCGACAAACAACAACAAACAGTGAAACATTAGATTCGAATGGCCATTCATAAATAAGCACAAAAAAAGAAAATAAATTCATGAAAGTCACAATGTTTTTAGTCACAGTTCCTGAATATACTTAATCATTCCATTGGCTCAATTTCCCCACCCACCCATAGTTCATTAAACCACGCTGGGTATAATATGAGAGTCCAGAGGGTTTACAGAGGAACAGTCTGTGGAAGGAGTGAGGTGTGGTGCAGTGGGAAATGGGTAAATAATGTGTGGGGAAATGAGTTCATGGGCTGCAAGGAGCCCCCTACTGGCCTGGCAGGGGAATCTCAGTCTTCAGACTGTGTAAACCAGTCTCTGTATGGGCTCACAGGCTTGCGGCCTGCTCCTTTGTTAGCTCGCCATCTAAATCACCTGGCCTGTTTAACACAACAAAGCCATTGCTTCAATTAATCAATAAGCAAAAATCAATCAATACAAAACAATCCAATGTGCACACATTCAATTAAATAGCACTAAGTTGTACTATAAACAAATTCAATTCACAAGTTCCCAAAAAGTCTAAAATGTACAATATAAACCACAAATCAAATCCAAGGGTCCAATAGACATTAGACAAAAAACTAATCTAAATGCAACAGTACATTTAAAGAAAGAAATAGTCATAATCCAAATCAAATTTAAAGTGCTTAGTGCCGCAAAGTATGACAAAATATATTAATTTTGGCACAGATGGATTTCCCTATAAGTGTTGAAGCACTACAGTGTCAATGAATAAATTAGACGCAGCTCAAATACCACTGGGATAGTGGCTAGGCTAATGGTAGCAATTAACAACACTTACCAATCCCATAGATCATACTCGTCACAAACTTGTTTGCTTAGGTCACAGTAGACGGCTCCTAAGATCATAACACACACAATCAATGAATGCCAAGTAGGATCACATAGCAGAAAGCATCAGAACAACCATGACAAACCTGCAGCTCTGCCCACATTGGTGTCCCACTGCATCTGCCATGCTTCCTACCTTGGTGTAATTCTACTTCCTGCAAACCATGGCAAGTCACGTGACCTCATGCAGAAACTCTCGCGAGATTATCGCAACGAAACATCGCGAGATTTGGCCAGGAAAACAATATGCAAATATAGGAGGAAAGATAAAGAATCCCACTCAGGATGTATGACCTGGGCTACATGTAAGTAGTGTTTTACTTTTCAAGTATTGTGTTAAAACGTCCCGTAACAATGAAATGTACTACCTTGGCTAACAGCTAATATCTGTGTCCACATCGACCCAGATATGATGTTGTTTTAACTATCCTCAAAAGTAACCAACGCTTCAAACCATGAATTATAATATCAGCAGCTGAATCCGTTGCTGGTCAAATCTCCCGGCCCTCCGTAGCTTCCGTGAGCTCTCCCTGCTCATCAGTGCGGTGTGTGAAATACAGTTACTAAAATCAATGGAAGTCAATGGACGGTCCTAATATGGGTAGCAATACAAACTTGTGTGTGCAGCGGTGGCGCTCAATCCGAACAGACTATAAGCTCAAATCAGACGAGACAACTCTCCGGATTTATGCATACTTCTAAGCGGAGGACAATAAATTATCAAGGAGTAACTCTGTAGCAAAGAGGAAAGAGGCACTGAATACCTGTCTGCCTGCGCCGTGTGGCTTACTAAAGACGGTAGCTTGTTAATGCTGCCTATACTGGGTGGTAAACTCAGTCTAAGCATAAATACCGACACCATTTTTGTCTCATGTTAAGGATTTTTGTAAACAGAGTCAGTATAACAGTAGTGTTAGCCAATCAGAGGAGAGAAACTTGCATGTCACTAATCTTACCGAGCAAGCCTCCACATCTGGTTAAGTTTCCACCCCCACTCCAACACTGCACTGGCATAAACTGAAACTGACTGGGAGTTATTTATTTTTTACAGAAACCGATAAAGACGGCATTCTATAATACAAAGAACACTGAAAAATGTATAAAAACACCAGGAGAGCAGGAGGGGAGGAAAAATCCATTCTTCTCCGACGACAGTCAGCTGCTGAGTCAGGGATGTTGATTTTGGAACTTAGGGTCACTAATCGATTCTCAATTATTTTTATTTTTTTTATATTTTTTACAGTAAAGAGCCCTATGCTATTTTTAGACTTGTCTAGTCTATGATCATTGGTCTTATTCATTAAATTTCGTACCGTAAATCTTATTTCAAAAACAAGTGATGCGATTTCCATTATTCTTGTGTAATGTATCATATTAGGCATTAAATGGTCAAATTGAAAAACTGTATTTACAGTAATGCATTTACAATAAATTATTACATTTAAGTGTAAAAATCTTGTTTAAATAATCGACATAAATGATTAGTAACAGAGGGTGGCTCTCATCTAGTCGCTCTTTTTAGTTACTTCAGCTCAACTACCCAGCTTGGTCTGGCTCAGAGAAACCAGCTAACATTCAGCAAACAGTTGCCCTCTTATTTACGAGAATATTGAATTAACTCACGGGGAACTCAAAATTTCCTCACTGGTGATTTGAGAGTAGGAGTGGCTACAGCTCCGGTCCCGCTGCTTTTTCATCTGTCCTCGCTGTGGTTTAATTGTAGCTTACATAACAGCTACTTGCTAGCGTCAGCTAATATGCTCTGTACGGGTGAGCTGTTTTCAAAGAGGGATGCTCTTATTGTGATAAAACGGTTAACAATAATATTACCAGGTGGTGTTGTGAGCTGTATGAGAACTGGTAAGGGTAACTTATTAGGGAAATATAATGTGTGGTTCCTTGTGATGAAGAAATCTGAGTGAATAGAAGGGTTACCTGCTAACTGTTGCTACAAAGTCCGAGTTGGAACCTATTGACGGTGCGATATGTAAACATGGGAGGACATGATCACAATAATCTTTTAGATTTTGATGCACAAGGTCGTCACGTAATATTGATGGATTTTGATACACCTAGTATGAAATGACAAAGCAAACTGTTTTCATGAACCTACAATCAAAAGATTTTGTCTCGTTTGTCTTTCCAGACCATCCACTGGATCATGTTTGGAAAGAGGAGGTTTTCTCTGAACAACAGTTCTGTAAAGAGGAGAGTGATTCCAGTTTGGACCAGAAGGCACCAGAACCTCTGAAGGTGAAAGAAGAGCAGCAAGAGCCTGGACATTTCTGGATAAAAGAGGAAGCATTGGAGGTCTGCATAGATGAGCATAAAGGACAGCTTTTATTGAAGCAGGAGACTGAAGATACATTCATGATGACTCCCACAAATTTAGAAAAGGACCACATTAACCCAGAACCAATCAGGAACCAAGTCATCTCTCAGGATTCCAATGAAACTGAGAACCAGGATCAAGAAGGAAACCATCATAAAGACTCTGGATCAAAGCGAGATAAAGAGCCGAAACAAAATAGGAGACGACAGAAAATCATGAGACAAAATGATTCTGAATCCAAAAGGGAGAAGAAAACTGACACAGAAAATTATTTGTGTCTTGGTAGAATGTGTGGTGATGTTTTTACTGAGAATAGTAACTTGACTCAACACTTGAGAAATCCCACAGGTGAGAAGTGTTTTCCATGTACAACATGTGGAAAAAGGTTTATGAAGAGAAAAATTTTAACAGCTCATATCAGAACTCACACAGGTGAGAAGCCTTTCTCTTGTACAATTTGTGGCAAAAGTTTTGGTGAGAAAGGAACTTTGACTAGACACCTGAGAGTTCACACAGAAGAGAGGCCTTTCTCTTGTACATTGTGTGGCAGTAGTTTTCGTGAGAAAGGAGCTTTGACTAGACACATGAGAGTTCACACAGAAGAGAAGCCTTTCTCTTGTACAATCTGTGGTAAATATTTCACTCAGAAGGTACATTTAACCAATCACATAAGCGTTCACACAGGTGAGAAGCCTTTCTCTTGTTCAATTTGTAGCAAAAGTTTTAATCACAAAGTAACTTTATGTAGTCACACGAGAGTTCATGCAGGTGAGAAGCATTTCTCTTGTTCAATTTGTAGCAAAAGGTTTAAGCACAAATCAACTTTGACTCATCATCACATGAGAGTTCACACGGGTGAGAAGCCAGTGTCTTGTACGATTTGTGGCAAAAGTTTTACTCATAAAGCAGTTTTGACTAATCACATGAGAGTTCACACAGAAGAGAAGCCTTTCTCCTGTTCACTTTGTGCCAAAGCCTTTACTCTGAAAGAATATTTGAGTAAACACATGCAAGTTCACTCCAGAGAGAAGCCTTTTTCTTGTACAATTTGTGCCAAAAATTTTATTGAGAAAGGAGCCTTTACTAGTCACATGAATGTTCACACAGAAGAGAAGCGTGTTTTCCTGTTCAATTTGTGCCAAAGCTTTTACTCATAAAGGAACTTTGACCCTTCACATGAGAGTTCACATGGATCTGTTTTTTTTGTCATACTTAATCGTCTAAGAATTAATAATGGTAAGAAACTACATTTTTTTGGGATCTGTGATATAAAAACAAATTAGATTTAACTCTTCAAATAAGAACTGACGCAGGTGAAAACTGTTGTAATGTCTGACCTATAGAAAAACCCTCTTTCCAAAACGATACAGTTTTCACAAATACAACTGACTTAAGTGAGAATCTTTTCAACCCCTTTCAATCCTTTTTCTTCATCTACATCAATGTAGCCCCTTTCCTTTTTTATTGTCAGCTGTTATTGGATTCAAGCAGTATTCCCTGGACCAGTGATCTGAGGTGACTTCAATCAACAGCTGACTATGATGCCGTTTATAGTTAAAATTGCTGATCAAATGTTGTTTAGCTTATTTAAAGCGTAGTAATTCATTATTTTGCATATATATATATGTGTGTGCTAAGCCCCTGTTCTCCTTCAGTCCTAAATCCGCCCCTGGGCTCCACAGTAAACACAGTGTAGTAGTAGATGGAGTAGTATTTCAGATTATATGCAAGCTGAGTACAGGTCAGTGATGAGCGAGTCATGAACGAATTGTTCAAAACTAAAAATCAATTTACTGACTCGTGAATCATGATTCACTACCACAAGTGACTCTTTTACTGACTCATTCCAGTTAATATTTCATTAGTTTTTTTTAAAAATGTATTTAAAAAAACATTTCTGCTCTGGGCTTGAAGAAAAATCCCTGCGTACAAAGCTCACATCACAAGAATATCTCATTAGTTCACAGCAGCATTGCTCTGCTATAAATGCTAACAGCCCACTGAGTTACTCACCCCTTCCTTTCCAAGAGCTACATGGAGCTAGCTTGCAATGTCTGGTGCTGAGTCGAAGCGTGAATGAATTGTTCCATCCCACCCGGCTCACAGCTCACGAGCTGAACAAAATGAAGCAACTCAGGTTTTTCTTCTTCTCCTTCTTTTTGGTTGGCAACTAACTTTATTTTTTTAATTAATTTTTGGATTTTTATTTTGTTGATGACTTTTCATTTTCTATTTGTCAGAAATAGTATTAATATTCTACTGAAAGGAAAATAAATGTTGCCTTTAAAAATCGTTTTTGAAATTTTTTGCTCTTTTTGCTTCACTCATTTTAGCAGCAGGATTAACCTAAAACAAGAAACAAATTCAGTGTGAGAGAAAATGTGAATTTTGTGCACTCTGGGCAGCTGACTCAAAAAACAGATTAATTTTAGTGAATGACTCATTCAGACTCGATTCAGTAAAAAGAATCAAATTTACCATTACTAGTAGAACAGAAATATATATTGTGCAGAGGAGAGAAACAGAACAAGCTGTAAATTGGCGCATCTGTAATTTTTGTTTTATTTTTTTACACTTTTCCAGCACCTACCTAACACAGTTTTGGCATTTTTACGTTAATTGGGTGGTGGTGGCCTGGTAATGTATCAAAATTCCCGGCCTGAATTATTGTCCCAGTCCGCCCCTGAGTGGACTTATGGGTAAGAAAATTCCCAACCAGATTAAAATTGCCAAAGCTTTTGCCAATTGTGTTTAATGTGATAAGCAAATAAAACGATGGGTTGATTATTAGCCGTACATTGTTGTTGTGTGATGTTTTTCAGCACAATCGCTGGAACACAATTTAAACATAATCTGCTATTTCACAGAAGAAAATATATTTTTGCCATTTGTTTTGTGATCAGAATAAATACCTGAAATCATTGCTATAAATTCGAGACCATATCGCCCATCCTTATTTGAAAGCACTCCAATAAAGAATTGTATTTCTGTCTGAGAAATTAAAAACGTTTTCTGTTCTAGTTTGTTAAAACCCCGTTAACACAGAAGAGTCCGGATTCAGAATGAAGCTGCAATAGAATTTACTTCCAAGGAGAGCATGAACAATCTCAACTATCAATAGAATGAATGCTCTAGCCCCTTGAGGCTCACAATCTCTTTAAAATACAACAGATTTATCAGTGTGAAGCATTACATCATGATAGAAAGACGAAACGCTTTTTGGCCCCATTATCTGTTCAACAGCAGCACTGACTACGACTATCTCAATTACATTTCACAAGAACTTCTGGGGGAAAAAAATATCTCAGAGCACACATGATTAATGTCTAAGGAAAGTCAATGGGTTAAATGTTATCTAAACATTAACAAATCACAATCAACTCAGTCAACTTATTTAATTATATCATATGAAGTACTATTTAACTGAAAAGATAATATGAAATAACACATTTTTCTCAATTATTACTGTTAAACATTTCCTCAAAGTATAAGGAAAAAGCTGTAAACCCTTTAGGAGCTAGTTTTTTCTATTAGAGGCCCACCAATATATTCACTGTGTTCTATATCAGCCATCAGCCGATTAAAAAAAAAAAAAGCAGATATTTAAAAGATTAGGCACCTGTGTGGCCAGCTGCAGCCGCTACTTGAACAAATGAAGGACCCCCACACACTCGGAACCACTATTCGCCAGCACACTCATATTTTCCTCTTAAGTTGGGTGTTTAATCTTTGACTGCGCTATTTCATTTATATATATTTTAGATTTTATCATTTACTACTATATGGTTGTGTGCTTTACTTTGTGGTGATTTTGCTTTGATAGTTGAAGTCAAGATTTTACCTCAACCAGCTGTTTGCACTATTTTTCTGGTTACTGTTTGAATTCATTTTATTTTCTATACTTTAAGAAACTTGGATCTTTCATTTTCTGTTGTTCTGAAACCATTTCCACTCAGGTTACTAATTTGATTTTGTTTTCATGTTGTCTTATATTTGAAGTTCAATAAATATTTAAAGAGTTTTATTCGCTTTTTAATTTATATTGCACACAGTGAATTTTCAATTGTCTTTCACCATCAGTATGCTGCTACAAAGAATATATATATCGGCCTTGGATATCGGCCTTTGGCGACGAAATGTTTTTAAAAATCGGGATTGGCCTGCAAAAAAACCCATATCGGTCGGCCTCTACTTTCTATAACTTATTGTTTTACTAAAAGGTTTTACTAAAGGTTGTAGCTTTAAATGATTAAAGATAAGCATAATTTGAAAGAGAAAATTCTTAATTATGATCCAAGTTTGTGATGGGAGCAAATTCACATCTAATTTGCATATTTTGACATCAGCTGTTCACTATTAGATTATATGGCTTTATATATCCTGGATTAAAAATTTTGTTTACATTTATTTTTTAAGATTATTTCTTATACTGTATCTCTGTATTTAATTTGTAATAAGGCCTCCGGTATTCACGTTCTAAATTTACAGACAAGAAATCAATGGTCTCAGAATTTTACAGATCTCTGACCCCCTAAATCCATTGGTGGCTCTACTAAAGAACTGGATTTACTGTATCAGCTTCCCTGGTAAAACAAGTAAGATTGTGTTTGGGTTTGAAGTGTCTGCCATCTCCTGATATAAAGTAGTATATAAATTAGTGGTGATATCTGCAACTGTGGTTCTTAAAGAGTAACTCACCTCCCTACCAGAGTATAACCCCACCCACGTTAATTTTTGAAAAACGGCTCATAAGGAGGCGTTGCCTGGCGGACCAGGAAAAACACGGGGAGATGAGGTGCTGGGCGTGATATGGGCCGTGACTGACATGTTGCACGCAGAAGCGCAGCGTCAAAGATGGCCAGAAAGATGGAGGCAACATGTTCAACGCAAGCTCCTTAACCTGGAAATAATCTGGAGGTTGAGATTTTTTCCTCAACTTCAAACTCCAAAGGGAACAGAGGGAGAATGGTTCTGTGGAGGAGGGGGAGCGATAAATATGAGGAAGAAATGAGACAGCTGCTTAAAATCCTAACCAGAATTAAAGTTAAAGTAGATATAATTATTTTACTACATTTTATGTATAATTATTTTTATATTTATTTATTTAAACTTTATGATATAATGATTCATTATCTAATAAATGCATTTGTATGACAGGATCTTGTGTTTAAGTGACGTTGCTGTTCCCCCTCTCCACCAACTGGTGGCGGTAATGACCTGATTCGTTGTTTTTCAACCCCAATAAACCCCAAGAAGAAGAATCAGAAGCTAAACGTGATGCTAGCTGTTTTTCTCCACATGAAGTCATTCTAGAGATTCTGATTATCTGGGGGCTAAATTAGGAGTGTTTGCAGTCAGAATGTCTTCAGTCCAGCTTCAACGAGAGTTGATCAACGAGCAGTTAACTCCTGCTGAAGAAACATTCACGGATTGTAAAGAAATCTTCAAGTCCGAGGAAGAGATGGATGATCAGAACAGGCCGCTGGATTTCACCCGGACACCCCAGATCATCTTACACCGGATAGGTAGGAAACAGCAACGATGCTGACGGTTTACTGTTGACGCAGGATGGAGATTACGGCTTTAAATCCACCATTTGGGGAGAGATTTTAGCGGAGATTAGGCAGCGAAGCTAAAGCTAGCTCCTGGTGCTAGATAAAGTGGTGGTAGGCTATACGAGGCCGAAGTTGGTTTCCGTTTCCCGCTTCTGATTCGGTAAATGGCTAAAGGACAATTGCAGCAAATTGTTCTCTACTCTGATCTTTAATCTGCTCTAGTTTTAAAACTACATATTCTAGACATTTCAATCTGGGTCTAGATTATTCTACACTAATAGCAGAACATTTGTAACCAGCTCCAATCATCCGGATTCATGAACCATTTCTATGATTTTGGAAACTTCAATAAAGGCAGATTTCAGCTTTTTTCTGCATCTGTAACAAACTATTTTAGCTGTAGCTCAAAAACTACAATACAGGGAAATTTCAAACATGGATTAGATTATTCTACACTAATAGCAGAACAGTGAAAACCGACTGTGGTATTTGTGAAACCTTTATAAGAATATGTAATGCATTGTTTGTGATTTTTGAAAATCATATTTGATTTTCGAAACTAAAATAGCAGATATAGTATTTATTTTTTTCATTTCTACCAGTGTAGAACTGGTCCAGCTTGTGTAGTACAAAAGCTAGACTCTTTAAACCTGAACTACATTATTTTATAGTAATTGGAGAATATTTAACACCCAGTTTGGATTTGGGTTTTTATAAAGGCTTAATGGATGTTTTGTATAGATCTGGAATCTTACTTTTCTTCAATATTAGACCTCGGTAAATGTTAATTTTGTATAGCTGCATTTCTGAAGCCTTAGGCCAAAACCTGGTACTAACCAAGGCTGCAACTTGATTTAATGCTAAAACCATGCTACATTGGAAAGTAGTTCGGTCGTAATCACGTCCATTCTGCTCCCGCGTCTTTAGCTCTGATGCTAAACTTGGCTCGGCCCCCTCGTTAATTATGCAAGATTTCAAAAAAATATCTTAAGAAAACCAGCCTGGTGCCTATCTTTTTGACGAGCCCAGCGTTATCTCAGGAAGAATATGTAGCCATAGCAAGTTTTTAAAAAATGGGCACCAGGCATTAAAGTTGTTTTTAACGTGTCTAAAGTCCAATGCTTTTCAATGGGGGCCTAGCGGCCAAATGGAGGTACTACAGCAAGGGAGGAGCAATGGCGGTATAACCTTCCAAGATCCGTGAGTGTTTAAAATATCAACGAGAGAAAGACCCGCCTATGAGCCTTGCGAGTTTCATCTTAAAAATGTACCTTCTGTGTAAATGCGTCAAACTAGTGGGTTTGTGGGCGTTGTTTGACGCTGATAAAGCTTACAGTCTAAACGCAGGTTCTCCATTTTTCTCATTAGGCTCACTTGCTGCTTGCGGCTCTGCTTCCTCCCAGTGATGCAAAGATCCTAAATGACTGACAGGATGCATCACTCCCTTCATTTGTCTTGTCATCCAGCGTGTTTGGAGGCGAGAGACGAGGAAAACAAATACATGCATACACATGGCGATATATTGAGCAGAGAATACATTTTTAAGCTGAAGCTTACAAAGCTCGTGGGCGGGCCTTTCTCTGCTGGATGTTTTAAACACTCGCGGATCGTAGTTGGCTACCCAGCGTCGACGTCGGACAACGTCACTACAGTGAGTCACTCTGATTGGTTGCCGTGCTGCGTCGACAGCTTTAGGACCGTCAAAAGTTCTACTAGCTGAACTTCTGCGTTGCTAACATGAGATTTGAAGCTTGAAACGCAGGAAAAGCTTGAAAAGTTGACGGACCAAAGCTCACAAAGCGCTGCAAACACCGTGACGCTCCTCCAACGGCCTCCACCGTAGACTTAACATGTAATCTTGACTTTGCTGATGTTGACAAAGCATGCGGTCTGAACGCAGCATTAGCTACAGGGCGATATTCACCATGAGCCAAGCTGTCCGACTCGCGGGGGAGATGGAATAGAATATTCCTTTTATTGTCCTAAATTCGGAAATTCGGACATAATGTGTGGTGCTTTTAGTGAAGGGGTCATCCAGAATGGTCATACGTTTGGCTTAAAATTATTTATTCACAATTGAACTCATTGATGCATCTGTGCTTTAAGTTATGCTACATAAAGCTGCAGTTAAAGTAGAACTGGCATGAAATTCCCCGCAACGTTTGGGCCCTTTTTAGCCACACTCTAAGTACCGTAATACTATATCAAAGGATCGCTTGCCGTAATTCAAACTTGTTGTAGAATTGTAGGTGTGACGAGGTAGCCCTTCTGTGAGCATTGGCACAGAACGACTGGGTGGGCGGGGCCTAGGCTAGGCGCTTCTGTGGTCAATGAGTCTCTAAGGATATTTTGAATGTTCAACTATAATATATATAATCTTTTTCCCCCCCGAATAAAAGCATACTAGCACCAATGCTACATAAACAAACTGTGGTATTAGCTGTGAAGCTAATTCGGAATGTTAGCTATGAAGCTAATTGAAAAGCGAAAACCTCAAACAATGCCACAATGTCTACTAACAGCTGAAGGACATTATTGAGGAAATATGCTTACTTGTACAGGGATATTTGCTGGTTCACAGAGAGTTGGTATTAATCCTGGTAGAAGTTTAAGACGATCTGCGAATCCACTGCTGTATTGTCCCAAGTTGGAAAAACAGTCGTCCTAGAAATGTTTGCCACAAACTACCACACGCTTCGGCAGTCGGTCGGGCACATTCCCTGCATACATTAAATCTATCCACAAGCTTTTCAGTGGCTCAGAAGTGGGGAGGACAAAAAGATGTATGTACTCTTTTTGTACACCCAGGTACAGAGCAGTTTGGTGCACTGGACTCCATGCTGTTGGTTTGTTGTTTGCCTGTTATCGGAGAAGTTCGGTGAAGGGGGCAATTGGCTAGAACTCAACACGTAATATGCCGAAACGTGTCGTCATATGCCGGACTGCCAAACAGCCCGTTTCTGTGTGCTAATTTCACTATATAGGCAGACATACCCGGGACAAAGGAAAGACTAATCATTTTAACCCCTTAGTAGGCAGGCTGGGGAAACTAAAAGAGATGATCAAAAACCTAAAGAGATGCCAGTTTTATGCCAGGTCCACTTTAAATGCATCCATTGAAAAAAGGAACAAAGTGCATACAACTTATGTTAACAAAATGCAGTGTGATTTAATACATGACAACACTAACAACAACATGAGGTTTGTTTGTTGAGCTTCATGCAATGAACTTTTAATAGTTTCTTTTTTAATGTGACTTACATATGTGGATATTGCCGAAAAACTGAAAAAACCTTTAAACTCGTTTATCTGCTCAATGAAATACAAATTTCGGAGTGGGAATCTCAAATTGTTAATTAAATTGGTTTGCATGGCTGGGCTGAAAAACAATCAAACCACACTAATGGGAAATTTTAAACAAATTTAACTTAAAATGTAAAGGCTATTTCTGTAAAATGTAAAAATGTTACATTCAGAAACAGTCTGAAAATGTTTTCCCTTTCATTCTATTTATTATCGTAAAAATTAATCAGTTGGTATGATTGGTATCATCCCACGAGGTCCTGTGGGATGATGGTGCTAAATGCTGAGCTGGAATCCAGAAGCTGCATCCGTATTTGGTTGTTCTTGTCCTCAAGTCGCTCCAGGCCGAGGTGAAGAGCAGTGGAGATGGAATCCTCGGTAGAATGATTAGGTCGGTACACAAACTGAGACTGGTTGAATGTTGAGTGTAACATGGAGATGATGTGGTCCTTAACCACCCACTCCAAGCAATTCATAATGATTGATGTTAGTGCAACTGGGTGGAAATCAATAAGGCTGTGGGGGGTAACTTTCCTCACAGGGGTGTTGTTCAGAGCTTCAAATCTGCCAAAGACTCTTTTAAAACACACTTTATTTCTGGCCCCGCCCCCACTGTCTGCAGAGGAATTGGTCATTTTAGCTGGGGATGCTGGTATTATGGCCGACACAATTGTAATGTACTCGTATCGGTATACCATGAACAGATACTTAACATGTGGAAACTGCAATAATTTCACACAAAATGTGAATTTTTCACTTGAAAGTTTACTTTTGCAGTCATTTTTTTATTTATATTTTAAAAAATCAAATTCACAATCATTTGTTGTTAAGAAGCAGAGAAGAAAACAAAGAAAAAGTATTTTGTTTGGTAGAAGTATCAGTATTGGTACTCTTTAACAGCAAGTACTCAGATCCAAGTATTGGTATTGTAATGGTTTGAAAAAAGTGGTATCCTTACATCCCTAGTGCCTTTTACTCATAGCGGTCTACGTAATTCAGTACTTTCTGGATCGTATCGATCGGTATCAGCAAATTATGAACCTCAGAAATCAAACGAAAAAAAGTGGATCGGTGCACCCCTAATTTTAGCAGGCTTTTATCTCTGAACACTTGGCTTTCCCCTTCCACTGTGATGCACCCATATTGGTTTTATTGACATTTTCTGGGGCAGGAGTCACTTTTTTGGGGCGGATGGTCTCCATCTTGAATAGGGCCCGACCGATATGGATTCGCTATACAGTAGCAAAACGGCGATAGCCGATATTATGGCAGATAAATTCCAATACAATAAAAAGTACGTTAGGCTTATGCTGGCTTCTCTGCCCATTTTGATGCTCACATATTTTTCCCTGGTCTGTTCTGCACATTCTGTATATATATTCAAATATATCTACTTATTTAAACATCTTAAGTATGCTGCTATATTCCACATTACAAGCTGTCGCTTTATCTGTATTTGTATCTGTATTTATCTTAATAACGGCACAGTTCTCTGTTTTATGTAACTATGTCCATAATGTATTTTTTGTCTGGACTCTTAAATTGTTCTCTTCTTGCTTTTGCTTCTATTAGAATCAAATTTCTCATTGTGGAACAATAAATACACACCAAATAATTGTCTCAGTAACTCACTGTTGATGCAAATGAGACTTATTTAGCAATGATTTTCAAAAACCACAAAGAACACACAACATTTCTTGAATGCACCAGGTGTGCATGCAATTTAGTGCAGACAAGCTTCTGCAAACATGAATAACTAGCCGGCTGGGGTTTAATCTGGGGGGAATATCGGCGAAAAAGTTTCAAAGAAAATAGCAAACGGTCAGACGTGTCGCCAGATTGGTCGCTAGGCACTTTTTAGAAAAAGAATTGAGACATAGAAACAGAGTATAACCAGCAGTGTTGCTGTGTTTGTGTTACTGCAGTTAAATCCCGACCATTGAGCGCATAGACCCGACAGCAGCGCTGAAAGTATTTATCTATATCCCCATCGTGAGCCCGTGGCGGCAATAAATTAGACAATGCCGGCCGCCGCTGAGTTTCCTATGTAAGAAAAACCCTGTTAAAAGTAAAAGTAAACAGCATGCAGCAACCAACTTCTAGGTATTCTCAATCAAGAACTGGGCTCTGCGCTCCCTGTTACAAACGTCATTGTAGCGCTCTATCTGGGATTTTTTGTGTTACAAACTGTTAAGTTACAGCAATTATATGACAATCAGTCGGTTTATGACAGTAGATTTAAAATGGTAACAAAGTCACTATTGAGGATTATTTTTTACTGCTGTCGCCCATAGTTCACGAAACCAACACGGATGATTTTAATTTTTATGAAGGTCTGCTTCAGTCTCATTGTTAATTTACACAAATGTCAATTTGCACATATGACTAAAGGGAGTCGTCGAATGATGCATTGTTTAATCTAATGTACCAGTTAAGATCTGAACTTAAAGGGACAGTGTGTAATTTTCACCCAGTAGGGGGCAGTGCATACCTAAATTATCACAAGCATGCCGTATCTGTGTCATCGAGTAAGGAAGTCCACAACGGAGGTCCAACCAGTGCTGTTTTCAAACGCTCAATTCCCTGAGAATGATCTATTTGTAGCAACATGACGAGCACATCAGTCTCTCTTTCATCGCTTGGAACTAGCGAAGAGGTAAAAATGTATTTATGGAGAAACTTTTTTGCATTTTGAGGGGAACTGAATGTTTTAATAGCGGCCGTGTTCCGTGCGCTTTGTCCGTCTGAGCTCTTGTAGAAGTAAAGACGTCATCTAATATGGCGTTCCCCTGAAAAGAGGACTTGCGCCTAGGGGTGTGCGATTTGACGATTTAAGACCGTGAAGCGATCTACACGTGTGACGATCTGTCATTTTTGGGAGATAGTTTTATCCCGATTCACAGTTCTGCTGCTGTATTTCTCCCTCTGTGTGCGAATAAAAGCGAATTACCCCCCGCCCCTCTCCTCCCTGCCCCTGTCCATGTGCGCAACCTGTGAACAAGTATGGCGTTGCCACGTCTGAGAGCTTAAATGAAGTTTTTGTTCTGAAGTCGAAGTCCTCATCCGTTGAATGGAACTGTTTTTTCTTTTTTTTACCAGACAACAAAGATCAAGCAAACATGATTTTCAAAGTTTGCAAGGAGAGCGTCAAGGCAAGTGATCGCAACATCATAAACTTGTTTAATGACTTGAAGAGAAGGTTTCCCAAACAACACAATGAGCCGTCTGGCTGCTAAAGCTATAAAGCCGACTGCAGTAGCAGTGGCTAGCGCTTCTTCTTCTTAGTTCAGCAAGCGCTAGAAAAAATAATCATAAAACTTACCCCCTACGACAAAGACTGCAAACAATCTGTGCTTGTTGCCCAGCTGCCTTTTTTCCTCAAACACCACCATTCCACACATGTACGCTGAATGCGCAGAGTTACAGGGAATATTAACAATATGTTTGGATGGATGAAAGAACAATTAGAACTGCTTACACTACACTCTACCTTCATTATTTTATGTAGCAGCAGCACTTTGTATACCGTTGTGTTTTGACACTACATTGTTATCACTTACGTTTTTATTAGGCAGATTTATGTGTGCCTGTTTATAATATCAGCATTCTGCAAAAAACATTTGAAACACTTAAAGCTGCATTTACCCCGTTGTATGAGGATTATTAATTGCCGTATTATAAATTGCACATATTTGCAGCTACATATTACTCTTATTTTAAAAGATTAGATTTTATTCTATTTTCTGAATATCATATTTTTTAACTAAAGTAAGTTAATGTTTGATTTCTGTTTTAGTAGACAAGTCAAGATTAAAATGTCATATAATACATTTAAATACGTTTATGATTTAGATGTATTTTTCATTGATCATAGATCTATGGTGTGGGAAAGACATATCAGTATTTTAGCCTTGTGTTTGTTTCCCTAATTTAAATGACTTTATTATTTAAATTTTCTCTTCTTGTAATTTAAGATTTTTTGGTGATCATTTAAAAAAATTGTGATAAAATCGAAATCGTGATAATAATATAAAAAAATTGTGATTTTCTATTTTTGCCAAATCGCCCACCCCTACCCGCGCCTATGTATTTTAAAACTGATTTTTAAAGTCATATTTTACACTATCGACATTATTTTGCATTTTCAAAGATGTACTGCAAAAACTACACACTGTCACTTTAAGGAGTAACATTTATACCATTTATTTGTCTTAGAATCACTGCATTGGCCCCATTTAAATGTTTTAGGATCGATTTTTAAGGTTCTTTTAATGGTTTTTAAACATCTGAGCAGTACTTAAAGAGGACAGAACATTAGCTTCAGTGTGAACACTCCTGCACTTACCAGGACTTGCTGGACGGACTATGTCTCCCGTCTTGCATGGGAACGCCTCGGGGATCCTCCTGAGGAGCTGGCCCAAGTAGCCGGGGATTAATCAATCAATAAAGTGATAGATTAATCGGTTACAAAAAGAATCCATAGCTGCAGCCCTACGTGATGGGTATTTTTCCTTCACAGACTATTGGATAGAAATATGCTTATATATATATATATATTTTAATCTCCTTTTGAGATTTAGCTAATTTTAAAACTAAATTGTTTTCATAGTATCTTCGTATGAAGTGATTGAGCAAAACTGTTTTCATGAGCCGTCAATCAAAAGCTTTTCTCTTGTTTCTCCAGACCATCTACTGGATCAATTGTGGAAAAATGAGGTTTTCTCTGACCAGCAGCTCTGTAAACAGGAGATTGATTCAAGTTTGGACCAGAAGGAACCAGAACCTCTGAAGGGGAAAGCAGAGCAGCAAGAACCCAAACATTCCTGGATAAAAGAGGAAGCATTGGAGCTCAGCATAGATGAGCATAAAGGGCAGCTTTTATTGAAGCAGGAGAATGAAGCTACATTCATGGTGACTCCCACACATTTAGAAAATGACCACATTAAACCAGAACCAATCAGGAACCAAGTCATCTCTCAGGACTCCAATGAAACTGAGAATCAGGATCAAGAAAATAACCATCATACTGATTTTGGATCGAAACAAGATAAAGAGCCGGAAAAAAATAGGAGACAACAAAAAATGAAGAAAAACAATTCAGATGCCAAAATGGAGAAAAAAACGGACACAGAAAACTATTCATGTCTTGCTAGAATATGTGGTGATATTTTTACTAGGAATAGTAAGTTAACTCGACACTTGAAAAGTCACGTGGTTGAGAAGCGTTTTCCATGTACAACATGTGGAAAAATGTTTAAGAAGAGAAACGAATTAACAGTTCATATTAGAATTCACACAGGTGAGAAGCCTTTCTCTTGTTTAATGTGTGGCAAAAGTTTTAGTGACAAAGGAAATTTAACCAACCACATGAAAGTTCACACAGGTGAAAAGCCTTTCTCTTGTTCAACGTGTGGCAAAAGTTTTGGTCAAAAAGTACATTTAACCAGTCACATGAGAATTCACACAGGTGAGAGGCCTTTCTCTTGTTCAATGTGTGGCAACAGCTTTAGTAACAAAGGAACTTTGACTAAACACATGAGAGTTCACACAGGTGAGAGGCCTTTCTCTTGTTCAATGTGTGGCAACAGCTTTAGTAACAAAGGAACTTTGATAAAACACATGAGAGTTCACACAGGTGAGAGGCCTTTCTCTTGTACAATTTGTGGCAAAAGTTTTAATCACAAAGAAAGTTTAACTAGTCACATGAGTGTTCACACAGGTGAAAAGCCTTTCTCTTGTACATTGTGTAGCAAAAGTTTTAATTACAAAATAAGTTTAACTCGTCACATCAGAGATCACACCGGTGAAAAGCCTTTCTCTTGTACAATTTGTGGCAAAAGTTTTAATCGCAAAGAAAGTTTAACTAGTCACATGAGAGATCACACCGGTGAGAAGCCTTTCTCTTGTACAATGTGTGGCAAAGGTTTTAATTTCAAAATAAATTTAACTCGTCACATGAGAGTTCACACAGGTGAAAAGCCTTTCTCTTGTAAAATGTGTAGCAAAAGTTTTAATCACAAAGTAAGTTTAACTCGTCACATCAGAGATCACACCGGTGAGAAGCCTTTCTCTTGTACAATTTGTAGAAAAAGTTTTAATCGCAAAGAAAGTTTAACTTGTCACATCAGAGATCACACCGGTGAGAAGCCTTTCTCTTGTACAATTTGTAGAAAAAGTTTTAATCACAAAGTAAGTTTAACTCGTCACATGAGAGTTCACACCGGTGAAAAGCTCTTCTCTTGTTCAATCTGTGGCAAAAGTTCTGGTGACAAAGGAAATTTAACCAAACACATGAGAGTTCACACAGGAGCGAAACCTTTCTGTTGTATAATTTGTGGCAACCGTTTTACATCTAAACGTAACTTAATTCGTCACGAGAAAATTCACACAGATCAACTCTTTAGGCGCCAGAGTCGCAATATTTCGACAACCAACATTGCAGACTTTAACAAGCCACAGTTGGATACAGGTCCTTCTCAAAAAATTAGCATATTGTGATAAAGTTAAATATTTTCTATAATGTACTGATAAACATTAGACTTTCATATAGTCTAGATTCATTACAGAAAGCTGAAGTAGTTCAAGCCTTTTATTGGTTTAATATTTATGATTTTGACAAAAACGTAAAGAAAAACCTTTTTTTTTAAAGGGGGCTACACTGTCTAGCACCAAACGCAGTGAGGAAGTAATACTTTGAACCAGACCACTAATTTCTGAAGGGTTAGTGTTGGAATTACTGCGGTCCACTGTGGTATTCTGAGACACATACGGAAACAAGAGTGGAACAGATTCTTTAAAACTTGTTACAGCATTGTCTGATAAAGTTCTACTGTAATGAAATTTTCTTTGAGATTTGGGAACGTTAGGTAAAGTAAATTTAAAGGTTATCAAAAAATGGTCAGATAGGACTGGGTTATGCAGGCTGACTATTAGCTCATCACACTCAATGCCGTATGTCAGTACGATGTCTAAAGTGTGCCGACCAGAGTGTGTGGGTCCCTTCACTTTCTGAGTAAAGCCAATTGAGTCTAAGATAATATTAAAGGCTGCAGTTAAGCTATCACTTTCAGTGTCCATGTGAATATTGAAATCCCCTATTATAATTACCTGATCAGTGTTTAAAACTAAATCAGATAAAAAATCTGAGATCTGGTCCAAGATTTGAGCGTAAGGGCCTGGTGAACGATACAAAACCACAAACAAAAGTGGTTTAAATGTTTTGCAGTTTGGATGAGGAAAACTAGGGATTTGATGTTCAAAAGAGCTGTAGCTATTAATTGGTCTAGGGCAAATTTGCAATTTATTTATATTGCATTTATTTATTCATTTTATGTGTCTGTTGCCTTAACATGTACATTTCCACACTGTGGGATCAAGTCTTTCCTTCATTCATTCATTCATACACAAAAGGTTAAATGTCTGCAAAATAACCTCTTTAGCAGATTTATCTTAGTGAAAAGTAATATCTGAAACATATGAAAACATTAGCAAACCTTTTGAGTCATATCTAAGGACAGTTTACATGAAATATTATTGCAGAACTGTCATTTTTTGTTATCCAAATCGTTTGAAAATGCAGATCATAAACGAGAAGCGTGGATGGACGATCTAGGCACGGTTTTATAATCAGAGGACTGGTGTTATATATGCACTAAGGCTCACACCCAATCAATCAAAACCAGATTTAGACTGTTGCTGATGAGAATCTACATTATGCCAGTCAAATTAAATAAATACAGTAGGAACATCCCAGATACGTGTACAAAATGCACAGAGGCAAAAGTGACATTATTTCATTGTGTGTGGCAATGCAGCAGGATAAAATCTTTTTGGGAAGAAGTTAAAAGAGAAATAGAAAAAACATTTTTCAAAAAACATTCTAATTGATCCTGGGTTCTTTGTCTTAGTTCTCTACCCAAAAGGTCATATATACAACAAAAAAAGGAATGAATATTAATAGATGTGTTTTTTACATGCCAAAAAATTAATTTCAATGTTTTGGAAGAAGATCAGCAGACCAAGTGTTACGTATTGGTTGAAACAGATGTTGACAACCTTTCCTTTGGGGGGAGTGATGTACATGAAACATGAAAAGGATGGCAAGGTTTATTCCAAGAGATCTGGAAACCGTTTAATGCTTTTGTTAATGGTATAGATTTAGCAAATGACAATAAAGAGGAATAAGTAGTCATGTAAACCTTGCAACAGGATTGAGTTCAGCTACCCGTAATTTAAATATTCACGTTTTTTTTTTCTTTTTTTGGGCTGAGAAGTGTATGTTTATATGCAATATTTGTTTGTTCAGTTTGCTCTGTTTACAACACTTGTACCATAACAGATGTCTTTGTTATTGGAGCATTTGAAATGACTACATATATGTAAATGCAAGTGTATGTAAGAAAATGTTAATAAATATATTGTTTAGAAAAAAAAAGAAAACATTTTGAAATATTAAGAAATCAGTTTCTCATCTTCTACTGGAGTTTGGTGGAGTTCAGATGCCTCAACCAAAGAAACGCTTGAAACAATGCAGTAACCAGTTTTTTTTCTGAATTAACAAAACAAAAACATGAATATAAAGCTAACAAGAAAATAAATGAATTAAATGCTTTTTTCTGAATTAAAGGTTGTTTTTTAACCAATACAAGCTATTATTTCTGACACGGAACAGTTCATGTTTTTTTTGAAAAAATACAATATTTACAAAAAGTCATTCATAACCAGATGTTTTTTTATTGGCGATTTAGTAATAGAAAATAAATTAATAAATATCAATACAGTGTTTTTTGAGATGATCTGTAGGTATAACAACCTAAAGTGTCCACCTGCAGTCCAAGGTGACACACACACCTAACTCAAAGAAACAGGAATTAAAACATGTCCTGTTTATTTAGTTAAATTCACCTTTACTTTGTACTCATCTCCAAAGTATGTTTAGTTTTTCTCTTACATAAAATGTATCTTGTTGATATTGATACATAAAAACTGAGCTTTTCTTTTTTTAACATTGTGAAATACACTTCAGTAGGATGTAACAATAACTAGCTTAATAACACAATATATTGCCATGTGTTAACTAATTTTCAGCAAACTTTATCTGCATGCAAAAACTCAGCTCAATGTAGTTTGTTTAGTAGAAAACAGCAAATCCTCTTATCTTTTACTGGTTGGCTGAACATTCAGCTCTCTGCAACAGATTCCCGCTGGAGATTCACCAGACGCACATACGTGTTTGATGCGTTTTAAGATGGCTTGAAAAACTACAGTTGCATAAAGACAGAATAAAAAAAGTTTCAATTTCAAGCAATGATGTATGTCTTTTTACACGTTTGTATTTCGACTGAGTTAAATGACCTAAAATCGACCCTGGCTTATCGTCATGGAGTTGGTGTTGAAGATGCCATCATCAACCTGCTTCAACCAACTCACGGTCATCTGGGCAAAGCAGGTAGCACTGTGAGAATCATGTCCTTTGATTTCTCCAGTGCATTTAACACAATTCAGCCTGATTTGCTTTGTTAGAAACTCCTGAAGACACAGAGGCCTCAACAATCAGCTGGATCAATTACTATTTAACAAACAGACCACAGTTTATGAGACTGAACAATTGAGTGTCAAACCAGCTGGTCAGCAGCTCAGTAGGACCACAATGTACTGTACTCTCACCATTCCTTTTCACTGTACACCTCGGACTTCCAGTGTAAGACAGAGACCTGTCATCTGCAGAAATACTCACACGACTCTGTTATTGTCGGGTGTATCAGAGACGGAGAAGAAGCTGAATACAAGAGCTGGTGGACCTCTTTGTAGCATGGTGTGGAAACAATCATCTTACCTTGAATGTGAACAAAACAAAGGGGATGATTGTAGATTTGAGAAGAAACCTAGATACCTCAGAGTTCACCTGGACGACAGACTGGACTGGAGAATCAACAGTGAAGCCGTCTAAAAAAAGGTACTTTTTGAGGAAGCTGAGGTCCTTCAAGGTTTGCAGCAAGATGCTGCAAATCTTCTACAAAGATTTACACAAATCTTCTGCATCAGAGCCAGGGACTTAAAACGCCTCAACAACCTGATAAAGAAGGCTGGTTCTGTTCTGGGGACGACTGGAACAACTGGAGAAAATAATGCAAAGAAGGATTCTTCATAAAATTAAAAAGATAATGGACAACCCTGAGCATCCTCCTTATGAGACAATCCTACAGCAATAGATTATATTCAGTTGGAGGCTTCTTCAGTTTCGTTGCAACCCAGACCGCTACAGAAAATCCTTTCTCCCCACAGCCATCATGGTCTACAACAACTCCTTGAAAAAGAAATAGTAATGAGCTTCAACAACACTTAATTTCCCTCTGGGATCAATAAAGTATTTTTGAATTTGAATCTGTCCGTTCCTTGAAATTTAGCAGGGTCTCTCATCAAGTTGGAGCACAGAGCTAACGGTGCTTACACACCGAACGCGATAGACACGACCAAAAAGCGTGACATGCCCCTAGCTGGTCGCTTACACATTCGCACCTTGAGGCGTGTCCAAAGTGAACTGGTTGCACTTTAAAATATGCCATTTTCACACCCGTAAAGCGGAAATTGGGAAGGATCCTGACCTATACCGCTCCACTGGCCTCCTCCTAACTCCCTCCTTCCCCCAAACCCCCGGGAGCTCCCAATGGACTCTGGTCTCTGAGCTGACCACGTTACATGCCAGGACCGCTCCTGGGTTGACCCAGTCGAGCAGCAGTGGAGGTATCAATAAACACTGTGGCTCCCCTATGAAAGTAAATCTGTGCCATTGCATTTTTACATCCAATTTTTGACACAAATGTTTATTTTTTGCATCTAAGTCACACTTTGAAATAAATTAGTGTAATAAAATTCATTAAAAAATTCTACATCAAAAAATTCAATGTAAACCATTTAAATCCCTAAAAAAATTAAATGTAAAAAAATTCAGTGTTAAAAAATTCGACATCTTAAATAATTCAATGTAAAAAAATTTATGTCTTAAAAAATTCAGTGTAACAATATTTAGAATATTCAACATTTGGGCTAACCAAGGAGAAGCAATTGATCCCTGTATCAAATAATCCACTGCCCAGCCAATCACGTTATGCACCATTGGTCATGTGACACCAGAACAGGAAAGCGGTGAAGTTCAAGTAAGGTTTTTTTATTTTATTTTTATTGAATACACAGGTATAAAGAACAACAATATACTCATTCTGAATACATTAACAAAGATTAAATGAGCAAGACTCCATTGTGCAAGCAGAAAAAGAGAATATGTGTAAAGATGAAGGTTATGTTGATCAAATAAAAGTGAATAAGAAAATAAATAAATAAAAATAATGATTAAAAAGGTAAATATATGGGTAGGTGGTGGGGTACAAGGGGTTCTTCAAATAAATGTACATTCACAGAGAGCAGAGTGTAGCTTCATTGCCATGGGTTTTTTCGTTTCAAACCAAAAATGAGAATACAAAAACACACTCGTTTTTTAATTTTTTTGTTTCACACGAAATAACGGACCACGAACCCTTATCTGATTTGTCGTTTTGGATCACAAAATGAAAATGGAAAAAACGGATAACGAGAGCTCATTTTTGATTTTGGTATTCTTGTTTGAGGCGAGTGACCCGACCCGGAAGAGGCTGGTTAAACGCTGACACCTGCTGCGATGACTTTACAGGACATTTATCTGAAACACACACAGCATACATATAAATAAACCTCAATACATCAGCATTTAAACAGTTTTACGTTGGGCTTTAGCTTATTTTTAGCCTACTTTAGCATTAGCTCACCATGTAAGTGGTCCAGCTGGTCTCCCGTCTTGCTGCTTTATGGCGTCCTCCACTCTCCTTCACTTCTTCAGAATATTACTCCTTATGTTGGTTTTGGAGTCTGACAAAAGCCGCAGACTAAGCAGTATGTTGAACATCACCATTGTATCCTCCATTGTTAAATGCGTAGCCTAGCAACATACAGCCTACTCACTAAATCAGACCTCCGTGATCGTAAACTGGCTATCAGTAAAATAAAACGCCTATCTCTAACGCTTCTCTATTCTTGCGTTGTCCTTAATCCACATATGAAAAGTTCGGCTGTCTGTCTGTTGTGGCAGCGTGTGCGTATAAACGAAAAGCTGTCTACACAAAGTATTTGCCTCGTCCTCAGAACCGGGTCGGGTCATTCGCCACAAACAAAAATACCAAAATCAAAAACGAGCTCTCGTTATCCGTTTTTTCCATTTTTGTTTTGTGATCCAAAACGAAAAATCAGATAAGGGTTCGCGATACGTTTTTTCGTGTGAAACAAAAAAATTAAAAAACGGAAAACGAGTTTTTTTGTTTTCTCATTTTTTGTTTGAAACGAAAAAACGAATCGCCTGAATGTACACGGACCCACAACGGCTCTTCTAAGAGCCAGCCACACACCTCTAAAGAGCAATCCTGTCTAAATAATTTAACCTCTTTATAATGCTTATTTTTTATTTCTGTGTCTGCATAGAAAACAGCTGGTGTCATGTAGCTTGGGGTAATTAGCCACAGTGTTTATCAGTTTACATGTCCTGCTGAAGCTGTAACTCTATTCAGACACTCACAGCTTCACTGACACCCGTCAGCTGATTGTTGTCACGGTGCGACTTGAGATTTCTCGGCAGACATAAAATGCAGCACGTATTTTGGATCGCACCAGCAACACTACTTGGTTGCACAAAGCAGGCAGAAAAGCTTTTTCACGACATAAATCTGGTTCTGATGTGTTGCGGGATCCCCAGTTGCGCTTCGTCACGCTCCTCCATTGACTTTACATGTAAACCAGACTCTGGTCGCGTCTACCGCGTTCGGTGTTTAAGCACCGTAAGGGTTTTCATTTCTTTTTTATTCTTTCAGTTTTATTGTATTTAATTTTTCAGCATTTCACTCGTTTGATGTCACTTTTCCCTTTTGTGATTAAATTCCAGTTGATTTCATTTTATCAGTTATTCTTTCATTTTATAGTGTTTTTATTCATATTTATCCATGAACGGGGTGGGGGTGGGGTGGGGGAGTGGATTATAAAATGTTTGATTCTTGTGTGATTTTCACATAGCGTAATTTAGGAGCAGTGAAGTTTGCCTGATCATAACTGAGGGTCAAGTTTTATTATATTAATTTTAACGTTTTTTATTTCCTATAGTTTTGTTGTGATGGATTTTATTATTATTACTACTAATGTTTCTTTTGTGTAACGTGTTTAAAGGGTCACCGTGGTACTGGGCGATGAGTGACTGACGAACTTTGATTTTGGGGTTCACACTCGGGATGCAAACCTCATTAAAGGGAAGAGTACTCTTTTCAATCTGTGCAAAGAATTTTTGACTTATTGGGAACTTGACTGATACTGCCTACCATTGTACTTTTCTGTTTTGCATTTATTACTTAGGGATCCTGCCTGATGATTAACCATGCAGAAGGGCCACTGGGGGGCATAAGGGCCACCACATTCTCTTGTCCCACAAATTTTGAGAGACACAAACACGACCATATGTTGGAGGTTGTTTACCTTATGCCCCGTGCGTTTTTTGAATGTGGTTCTATATCGGATCAGATAGTCATTAGGAGCGATTCATAGGCCAGACTTGTAATGTATAAGATCATTTGATCTGGATTTATTTTTTATACTGCCTGCCTTCTCAATAGTTGTAGTTTCTAATGTGTCATTCTTAATTATTCGGTTTTTTTCCATTACAGATATGATAAAAGGGGGGACTGTTATGGAAAATTTAATATTAAGAACGATCTGCTCTATGTACTCTTCTATACTGATAGTTACTGTCTAGTATTTATTTGTGATATGGTAACGAATCTGATCATATGACCCTGCATGATGCTAGGTAAAGTATACTTATTTCTATTGCTACATCTCGGTTTAGCATAGAAACCGTCAGATATCTAAACGGCACTTTGGCATAAGCTAGATGATGCCTTTATCTAGCATAAGGCGCCTTCAAATCTTATGTTCTCATCTTGAAGAAATCTGAATCAAAAATACTTTATTGATCCCCCAAGGGGAAATTCATTTCAGTACAGCCTGATTAAGAGTAGACATACAAACACTTATTACACATTACAGATCCAGGCATACTGTGGTTTCTGTAGCCAGCTTGTGCGGCGCAACCACATAGCAGATAAATGCATCAGATGCAATGTTGATAGATTTTAGGATTACTTAATCTATAAAAGTTTTTGATGTCGGAAAGGAGGTCAGTAAGCATGTTTCTGTGTAATGTGGTCCTCCTTGTTTGATCAACAAGTGTGTAATTAAAACTAGCTAAAACTCCTGAAGGCATTTTTTCTCATCCTTTTTATTTAAGAAAATGTATAACGACTGTCACCAAGCACTTTCAACTTTAAATTCAATAAAAGCAAACGCTTTAATCTAATTTAGCTTTAAAGACAAACATTCTGTTTAATAAAGGACCACAGACTCAAATGTATAAAGTTCTTTGAATATTTTATAAGGTTTACAAAATACACTTTTTTTATTTTAAAGTCGGCACGGGCGATATCTTATCATTTGCAATATATCGTTGAAAATTCTCATCACGATAAAAAATTGTCCACTCACGATGATTAGTTCACACGAAGTGAAAAAATGGCGGAAGGCATGAGGCTAAGGAGCAGGCTGATTTAAAGCGAGGAGCTAACTCCACAACTTCAAGCTAATTTGGTTACAGAAAATCAAGTGAGGAGCAAACTACCGTACAATGCAAAGTTTACAGTAAAACCGTGGTTACTAAGTTGTTCCACCTTCTGAAACACACTGTATGAAGTAAAACGAGGCAACAGAGTCATCAATGGATAAGCGGACTTATGGGTAAGAAAATTCCATCGGATAAAAATTGCCAAAACTTTTGCCAGTTGTGTCTAATATGATAAGCAAAGTAAATGGGTCGATTATTAGCCGTACATTGTAGTAATGTTGTTTTTCAGAAGTCACTGGAACACAGCTTAAGTATAACTATCGGCTATTTCACAGAAGAAAACAGTAATTTTTATCGTTAACGCAATAAATACCTGAAATTATCCTGATAACTTTTTTAGGCCTATAAATAATTGTGTTACTGTCAGAGAAAATTAATGGCTGTCTCCGTTTAGCCCCGTTAACACAAAAGAGTCAGGATTCAGAATGACATTTCAACAGAATTTACTTCCAAGGAGAACATTAACAATCTCAGATGTCAGTCGAACAAATGCTCATAGAATGAGAACATTAAATGATAAATCATAACTATAGTTCTCATAATTACCACTTTTAAACATTTTCTCAAAATAGAACAAGGAAAAGGCTATAAATGCCATTTTTTCTATAAAACATTCTGTTCAGGATCACTAGTTCAAAATGTTGTAGCTTTAATACGATTAAAGATAAAGGCATACTATGAACGAAAAAAATCTGAAGAATGACCCATAAAAGATATTTGTACATATAAAAATTTTTACAAATATGTTTCGACATTATTGGATATACTGTATCTCTATTTCATTTACAATGAGGCTCCAGGATTCACCATATAAAACAGAAAGGAAATGAAAGTCCTCTGAATTTTACAGATGAGCTTGTTAGTCTGTTTTCTCCTGCATTTTCCACTGTCTAGTGTTATTTCCACAGGATTATACTTTCATGCTACCTCTGTAGAGATTAGCTGTGTTTTGACCACACCTGCTACCCATCACATACCTTTCTCCTACCTGGATACCGAGATGTGCAGCATTGGACCCCCGTATGTCATGGTAAACGGGACTGGCTTTTGTTGTGCACTGCTGAATGTAGCCATCTCCTCCTTTAAGTTAGTAATTAAATTAGCGGTCATATCTGCAGCTTTGGCCCAAAGTCAGCAATGTTGCTTGTCACAATATTGCGAATTTGACACCTAAAGAGTTTGTCCGTGTGAATCTTCTCATGACGAATTAAGTTACGTTTGGTTGTAAAGCGGTTACCACACATTGTACAAGAGAAAGGCTTCTCACCTGTGTGAGCTCTCATGTGACTGGTTAAATGTACTTTTTGATTAAAACTTTTGCCACACATTTTACAAAAGAAAGGCTTCTCACCTGTGTGGACTCTCATGTGTTTAGTCAAAGTTCCTTTGTCACTAAAACGTTTGCCACATATTTTACAAGAGAAAGGCTTCTCACCTGTGTGAACTCTCATGTGACGAGTTAAATTTACTTTCTGAATAAACCCTTTACCACACATTGTACAAACGAAAGCCTTCTCACCTGTGTGAACTCTCATGTGTTTGGTTAAGGTTCCTTTGTCACAAAAACTTTTGCCACACATTGAACAGGAGAAAGGCTTTTCACCTGTGTGAACCTTCATGTGTGTGGTTAAATTTCCTTTGTCACTAAAACCTTTGCCACACATTGAACAAGAGAAAGGCTTTTCACCTGTATGAACTCTCCTGTGACTAGTCAAACTTACGTTCTGCATAAAACTTTTACCACAAATTGAACAAGAGAAAGGCTTCTCACCTGTGTGAGCACTCATGTGTCTAGTCAAACTTACTTTGTGATTAAAACCTTTTCCACACATTGAACAAGAGAAAGGCTTTTCACCTGTATGAACGCTCATGTGACTAGTCAAACTTACTTTCTGCATAAAACTTCTACCACACGTTGTACAAGAGAAAGGTTTCTCACCTGTGTGAAGTCTCATGTGTCTAGTCAAACTTACTTTGTGATTAAAACTTTTGCCACAAATGGAACAGAAAGGCTTCTCACTTGTATGAGTTCTGATATGAACTGTTAATTTGTTTCTATTCTTAAACCTTTTTCCACATATTGTAGATGGAAAATCTGTGTGACTTTTCAAGTGTTGAGTCATGTTACTATTCTTAGTAAAAGAATCATCACAAATTCTACCAAGACATAAATAGTTTTCAGTCTTATTTTTGTTCTCCCGTTTGGGTTCTGAATGTTTTTTCTTCAAGGTTTTCTGTCGTCTCCTGTTTTGTTTCAGCTCTTTATCTCGCTTTGATCCAGAGTCTTTATGATGGTTTCCTTCTTGATCCTGGTTCTCAGTTTCATTAGAGTCCTGAGAGATGACTTGGTTCCTGATTGGTTCTGGTTTAATGAGGCCATTTTCTAAATTTGTGGGAGTCACCATGAATGTATCTTCAGTCTCCTGTTTCAATAAAAGTTGTCCTTTATGCTCATCTATGCAGAGCTCCAATGCTTCCTCTTTTATCCAGGAATGTTCTGGCTCTTGCTGCTCTTCTTTCACCCTTAGAGGTTCTGGTTCCTTCTGGTCCAAACTGGAATCACTCTCCTGTTTAAAGAGCTGCTGGTCAGAAGAAACCTCCTCTTTCCAAACATGATCCAGTAGATGGTCTGGAGAAAGAAAGACAAGAGAAAAGCCTTTCATCGCAGGTTCATGAAAACAGATTTGCTCAATCCCTTCATACGAAGATACTATGAAAACCATTTAGTCCTAAAACTAGCTAAACCTGAAAAGGAGATTAAAATATCAAAACCATATTTCTATCCAATAGTCTAGAAAATCTCCATCATCTAATCTAATGTACGGCTGCAGCTAACAATTTTTTTATAATAGATTAATATAGCACTTTATCGACCGATTAATCGGGTAACATTTTTTAAACGTTTTTAAAAAGGTTTTGTGAAAAGTTGAAATGTTTTTGTGATTTTCTTATTTTGCACCAATCAGTTAAATTTTTTGAAAAGCAATGAGCAGAGTTTGAGACGACACTGTCAGATAAACCTTTGACTGTAATGACTTTAAATGTCCTATTAATAGGTGAAACCTCTAAGATGTGCCCAGCTCAGATCGAGTTCCCACTAGAAGAACATCTATGTTTTTTATTTTGGTGCTACAATCCCAGACCCTCCCTGGCCCCTTTCATCCCCTCTTTTTTTTATACTTCTGGAGACGCCCCTGTTCAGCAGCATTGAACGTTTAGGAATAGTCACTATTATTCATTCTAAAAACTCATGGGGGTTGTGTTTTTTTTTTACTCACAGGAGTCTCTGTGTCAGGAAAGTGAGAAAATAAGTTTTTCTTACTTTAGTCATTAATGGTTCATTAATACCGCACAGTTGGTCTGCGTCAGGCAACGCATTCAATGGATGAAGTTTGAAATGTACTTTTTGGCTTCCAAAGCTTGCTTCTGAGAAAAAAAACAACGCATGGGCGGGGCTTCGCTTTCAGCTCTACTTCCGTCTGTCCCGCGCGCCTCTTTTTACAACCTCCTCTGCCGCATCGGAGCTTAAATCTCCTACCCGGACACCAACTACATATTCTCTGGTCCCCCTTAGGAACCCCTAGCCATCTGACTTCGGCAAGTGTTAAATCTGATTTTTGAAATCTGCGTTTGTTGAAAATGTTTTCACTGGACCCGCGCTTCATTCAAGATACGTGTATAGTGACATAACTACAGTGAGACGCTCTGATTGGTTGCCGCACTACGTTAACTGCGTTGGATCCGTCAAAGTTAAACTAGCTGAACTTCTGCGTTGCCGTATGTAACGCAAGTGAAGTTGACGGAGCAAATGTACTCAACCACCGCAGAGACTTTGACGCCCTCTGACGTACTCTACCATAGACGCTGACGCATGGGGTTGGTGTGAATGCACCATAAGTCTGTTGATTTTGACGCTGTAACTTTGATTTCTGCCTAACCAAAAGGCACGATCAGCTGTGCACTTTCAAACGATAATCAAAGAGCTGAAAAAAGATCCTTGATCTGCTGTTGAAGTTACCATCGTGCAGCCGAAATAAAAGGAAGGCTTGAGGTCGGTTGAAACATTTTTTAAATCAATTATTCAAGAGGATTTAAAAAGTAATTTATCCTACAGCTTCTTTCAGTCACATAAAGTCACATATTAACTTTTTAAAGGAAGAAGGGTGACACATTTTTGTCACTGCTTATTTCACAGTCCAACTTACCACTGACAACAAATAGCCTATGCTCAGGACTTTGTTTTAACTCACCTCTTCTGCTTTCTCGTTGCAAAACGTAATGTAACAGACTGAGCTGCAGTGTGTTAATCGGGCTCCACCCCCAGGGACTGAAGCAACAAGATATAATTTGAAAAATATGGCGCCATCTGCTGGATAAGTAGCTCAACGGCATAATTTGGGATCTATTGCAGTGAAAACACAGTATCCGGACAAAGGAGCTCTCAATGAAGGTAAAATATACCATCCTGAGGCTGAAAAAAGAAGAAATCCATAAGAGAGATGGCAGAAATGTTATGTGTGACCAAATTAACTGTTTGGTACATTCTGAGGGGAAAAAAGAGTGAACTGGTGAGATTGGGAACTAAGAAAGGCCTGGATGTCCATGAAACACGACAGTGGTGGATGATCACATCATTGTTTCCATGGTGAAGAAGAACCCCTTCACAATATCTACTCAAGTTAAGAACACTCTCCAGGAAGTAGGTGTAATATTATTTAATTCAACCATAAAGAGAAGATTTCATTAAAGTAAAAATGAAAGGATGCACCAATTAATGCCAACCATTAATCTGCCTCAAAAATAGAAAGGCTCGAATTAATTGAGCTAAAAAACACCTGAAGAAGTCAGCCCAGGTCTGGAACAGCATCTTCACCCAGATGAGACATCATATATGACAGATGAGACTAAGATCAACCTGTACCAGAATGATGAGAAGAAGAAAGTTGGGGGAGTTGGGAGATACCTGACGATGCAGTGCAATATTTGTCTGCAAGTTAACAACCTACTCGCTGCATCCCAACACTCAACATTTTATCTGAACTTAAGTTAATATTTATAGATTTTGTCTAGTTTTGCTGTATACTGTAAGGTCATTTCTCACACTTACAGTGTTTTGTTGGTGAAAAATGAAGAGACCCTCAGCTGTCATCCTTTCTTCCCAATTAAGCGTTTATAACATCAGGGATCATCCTCACCATACGCTCAGTTGCAACTGCTAAAACAGCAACAACTGTACTTATGATCAATGTAGTTAACGCAATGTTGTTGCTCACCGTCTAGCCGTGCATGATGGGCTGGATGGAGAGCAGAATTGCACCACTTACAGACTTCGCTTGTCAAGAGATTCATTACTTAAAAAGTAACATAGTTTTTCCCCAATTTACGCAGACACGATCTCCCCTTCCTCACTGATGACTCTGAAAATGCTTGCGTTTATGACGCTGCATCATCACCGCTGTACTCCTGTGTCATGCAAGGTCAGACTTACAAACGTTGCAGGCAGCAAACGTTTTTGCATTGTTTAAGTACTTCTGCACCTTTTAAGTTTTTAATTGTCTTAGGTCTACCTGCTCTTGCAATGCTCCGTTGGTGCCTACAGTCTTTGTAACGAGTTGCTCGCGTTGACTGTTAAAGGACCAAATTAGACTTCGTAATCATGCTAGACAACGAATCGATGACGAAATTTGGCCGACAGGGCCAAAAACATCACAGAGGCAATTGTCATATACATAGCAACACTATGTGTCCATTTGCCATAGTAGAGGAGCCTGGCTTCAAGTATTTATTAAAGGTGCTTGAGCCACGCAACAGTGTCCCATCCCGTGCACACATCAGCCAGTCTGTGGTTCCTGCCATTTACAAGGGTGCGCGAGCAGTGGTTCTACTGAAAGCTACCTCACGGCTACCGCCCACTTCATCAGCCCTGAGCGGGAAAAGAAAAATCTAGTTTTATCAACGCGCCCAGTGTATGAACACACCAGCACTCGGTTAGCTGAGAAGCTACAAGAGGCGGTAGCTGAGTGGAATCTTGAAAAGCCAAAAACCATTGCAGTAACCGCAGACAATGCAAGAAACATTGACAATGCAGTTAAGGGAAGCAGGACTGGGTCCACAAATGTCACGCTTTGCCCACACTTTAAACAGAAAGCTATGGCATTCCACCAGGTATCACGACTCCTCGGAAAAATCCGACGAGATGCTCTTTCGTTCTTTCTTTTTCCATTGGAGCACAGTAGCTGCACATATTTTGGAGCAGGAGATGCTGCATTTGCCAAAACGTCGTCTCATCAAAGATGTTCCCACACGTTGGAACTCCAGCTATGAGATGGTTGAGAGGTATCTTGAACAGCAAACAGCTGTTTACTCAGCATTAACACCGCAGTCCCTCGAGAACAAGGAAATAGCCAATCTGACTGATCAGGAGGTGAGCCTCGCAGAGTGTGTTGTTGAGATCATGAAGCCTCTGAAGACAATCACCACAATATTGAGCACGGAAACGACGCCATCAGTTTCTATGATCTTACCACTGAAAACAATGATCTTAAAATCCGTGGAACAAAATGATGAGGACAATCCTACGGTCAGGGAAATCAAGCAGGCGATAAGAGACAATCTGCAAAAGCAGTACTCTGAGCCTAGTTTTCAGGAGTTCCTTCACAAGTGCACTGCTTTGGATCCAATGTTTAAGGCACTTCCCCACCTAGAGCCCGCTTGCCATCGAAAAATCTACCAGGATCTTGTCTAAGAAGTCCTGAGCAGTGCTGAACCGGTGTGTATTGATTTTACACTAAAGATGATGTTTTCATATTTTTGTAAAAACTTTTCTCATGCGTTAACTTGAACCGTTGAACTCTGCACTCACTTATAACTTTGTTGTTGTTGTCATTTTGTACTGCAGGATGAGACCGGAGAGACTACAGACGACAGTCCATCAACTTCATCGCAGGCAACTTCGTTTCCAGCGATGGCACGTTTTGAGGCATCATCTTCCCCTCCACCAAAGAAGTCAGCCATGGCATAACTTTTTTTGTAGGGCTGGGCGGATCGATCTAAAATATCGATAGTATCGATCTAACGTTGGTATTGAGTATTGATCGATAGCTGCTCGATGAGATCGATCCTTAAGTTTCCGTTTTTCCTCAGTACAACTCCAAGCGGCCGGTCCAGCCCTCCTCTCTCCCTTCACTCATGCTGCTGCTCAGATCTCCACTCAGCCCCCACCCTTGCACTACCGCTAAGCCCCTCCACCTTCCACTGCAACACGCAACTCTACTACAGTGCGAGCAGAGACGAACGAGCGAGCGAACGCAGAGCAAAAGAGGAGCACCGTTTGGATCTATTTTAATTCAATTCAATTCAATTCAGTTCATTTATATAGCGCCATTTCACAACAGATGTCATCTCAAGGCACTTTACAAAAAGAGTTATTACAATACAATGTTTAGTGTAGAAATTACAGAACCACAGAAGATTGCGTCGTGGAATTCTCATCAATCCCTCATACTGAGCAAGCATGCAGCGACAGTGGGAAGGAAAAACTCCCTTTTAACAGGAAGAAACCTCCGGCAGAACCAGGCTCAGCACAAGCGGTTATCTGCCGCGACCGTCTGTGGCTTGGAGAATACATAACAGAGACACAGAAAGAGCAATAGAACTGATGCAGAAGTTTGTTGCAGGACGTGGAGAATTTTCCGTCACTGCAATGCCATCTTAGTCAGGGTCGTCAAGCAGGGCTAATCCGGAGCACCTACTATAATAGAAAACAGGTTAGTGCTTGAATTGACAGCACATCATGCAGTTGGGGAGAAGTAGGAGAGAAAGTAGGAACAGACCCTAATAATGTCCTCCAACAGCCTAGCCTAAAGCAGCATAGCTACTAACATTAACCTGTCTCCTAGCTACTAGGAGACCTGGCTACCAACACTCTGTCTGAGTCCTCCTGATCGAGGCTCAGCCCGTGGACGGTGTAGGGCCGGTAACGGCCCCCGTCATGCCGGGGTCTTCTCGGAGTCGGGTTGTTTGAGAATGCAGCCCAAAGTGGGTGGTAAACTCCATCTAAGGCTAAATACCGGCACGAGACCGATAGTCGACAACTATCTTAAGGAAAAATAGACAGAACTGAGAGGACAGAGTTGAAGAGGGCGAGAAACGTTTAAGAGATAAACGGGTGGGGTCCGCACAGTCTGCCCGGGGGATTCAACCCGGCAGGTAATGGGCGGCCGCACTATGCGGGAGGATCCCCTTGAGGGACCTCTCTCCGGCGCTGGCTGGCCCCCGTGGGGCGCATTTCTTCCGCGGCGGTAAGCCGCGACCGGCTCCGGATCTTTACCTGGCTTACATTAATCTATCTCTACCTAGCTACTCTACCTCTTCCTATCTCTTCCTAACTTTTGACACTCTGCCTGACTACTAACATTAACCTGTCTCTTCATATCTACCTGTCTGACCTGACTCTAACTACCTATTAACCTGTCTCTAACTGTAAGCTTTGTCAAAGAGGAAAGTTTTTAGCCTAGTTTTAAAGATAGACAAATTGTCTGCTTCACGAACCAACCCTGGGTTTTACAGTCCTTGACCGAACCACTGCAACCTGTGATGTTTGCAGGAAACAAATACTGTACTGTAGCAACACCACAAACCTGTACAAGCATATTAAAACACACCCCAACCAAAAGAAGGAAGATAAAGGTAACTGTCGTAACTCATATTTTTTGGGGCTACTTTATCTAACAGTCTCGTATTAAATATGTTTATATAATCTTTAGTTAGTATTCAGAAAGTAAAAGTCTGTTTTAATTAGCTTGCATGATGGTAAAGATATGTTTGTCAGTATTGTTTATGGGGGTAAGCTTTTAAGTCGTAAAACTCTAGGCTAAAGTTTACTGCATGTTGTAAAAGCAGGATGTTTAGATAAAAAACAGATCTGGGAGGACGGCTATAAAATATAAGCTATAACTCAGGGAGACCTTGGTAATAAAAAGTCTGGTGGGAGGAGAATAAGTCATGTGAATACTTTTCTTTGTTCTTCTTTAATAAAAATGGTACAACCCCGCAGACGATGGTTCAGTTCTGACTGAACCCCATCTACAGGTGCGTACAAGTGTGAAACAGAAATTCTGTGTCTGTGCATATTTACTCTCTCTGTCTCTCAGCTCTGACTTTTATTGTGAAAATCTTCCCGCCGGGGTTTGAATGTTGGCGCCCCATACGCTCTCCGGAAGCGAGTGGCCGATCGCATGGTAACTAGGAGCCAACAGAACGCAGCTCCCCAGCAACGAGACAGCGGCCCATTGCAGAGGCGTTTCAGTGTGGGAAACAACAAGATCCAGGTAGCTTTTAGCGAATTGGAAATAAGATTTCATGATGGGATAATGGGATTTTTCAGTGTAAGTGGTTACAATAATTTAGCATTTTATTACTACTACTATTCAGACGGTCACATAGGGAATATATTCAGCCAGTACAAATAAAAATATATTTTTCACTGTAATTAAAAAAATAGATATGCTGCTACCTACACAAAATTCATAGCTATGCCTCAATCCTGAAATATGAAAATGGCTGAATAAATCTTTGATATTAACTGTAAAAACAACAATAGTATACCTATGTTTATTATTATATCATATTATTATTATTACTACTTTTATCATCATCATATACATCATCTATTAAAGGAAAACGTATAAAATAATCATGAATATTCAAGTTTTTAGACTAATTTTAAAAGTGATGATACATTCACTTAATAAATTACACAAATAGTACTAAACGTATCAGAATCGGTATCAACAATACTAGGCCTGTATTCACTTGGTATCAGATCGATACAAAATTTTACAGCATCGTACAGAACTACTTTTTAGCCCACTCTTTAGAATAGAGCAGAGTAATCAGCCTGATTGGAAGCGGCAGTCAAAGGACGACGTGTATGAATACGTGGCAAAGGACTGCATTTCAATTGATTTTAACCCACTTGCCTGGGGGAAGGCCAACGAGTCGCTTTATCCTAACCTAGCCATGTTGGCCCACAAGAGGGTTTTCTTGATTGCAGGGAATATAGTTACTGCCAGCAGATCTGCCCTGACTACAGACAATGTTGACAAACTAATAAAAAAATACAATAAAATAAAAACTCAAAATTCAATGACACCTTAATACCTTCTCAAGAGGTGGATAGTTGTCCTAACAAACTCAGTTAATCACATATGATGCAGTGCACCTAAAGGCACAGGGTTTATATTTTTTAACATCAGAACATGCTATTTAGTTCTGTTTGTAAATTTGTGTTTGACTTGTGCGAGTATTGTTTTACATTTAGCTTTGTAATACAACACTGAAAATGTTTCTTATAATGGTGTTACCAAAGTGCTACCTGACTACCTTAGTAGATCTTTTGAGGAAAACCCTCCTAACGCTGTGTCCACACCGAACGCGATAGGAGCGACTATAAAGCGCGACACACGCCTAGCCGTTCGCGTGCACATTCGCACCTTGAAGCGTGTACAACGTGAGCTGGTCGCGCTTAAAATATGCTATTTCCATGCGCGAGTGCATCTGGCGGTGGATTATGGTCTCCGATCTGACGGGGGACAGAGTGGATTACGTGTTCGTCCTGGGGTCCTGGACACACCGTAAGACATTTGTTTTATTCTATTTATTTTTTACTTCTATAAAAGGAGATGACTTTGAACTCAGTTTGTGTCTATTTAAAATAAATGAAAAAAAGCTAGTCTTTCACGTCTAATTTTTTTTTTCTGGCGTACCGAACCGTGACTTGTTTGTACCATTATATCCCTATTTATTTATACATTTTAAATAGATAACTATAAAATAACAAAATGCAGTTAACTTGTGTTAACTTAAATGTCCAATGCTGATAATTTAGGGTCAGGTCAAATTATAAAAAATCTCTATCACTTAACTAGTCAAAATAAGAACTGTGAACAAGTGTGTGTGTGTTTTGCAAACTATCGACCCCATGTGTAGGGCAAACACAAAATAAGATTGTGGCCAGTACAGTACAAAATGTCTATTTTCTTTATATAAAGTATTGTATTCAATAATATAGGTTTTATATGGAGTGTTGAGTTTAAAGAAGAAAGGTAGCAGCAGAAAAATTGCTTTTTTGATTTACACGTTTCAAAGGTATGAAGGTATAGATGAGCAGTGCTCACGATTCCATCTATGATTAAGTAATTGTTCCAATATTTATAGCTGTGCCTTCATTTATTTGAATAAAGCCTCAACCCAAAAAATGTCTAGAGGAAACATAGAACTATAATTGCTCAAATATAAAAAAAAAACTTTCTTCTTATACAAATGACCATACATTTCCAATGCAGCATGGTTTTAGCATTAAATCATGTTGTAGCCTTGGCCATTGGCGTATTTTGGCCTCAAGTTTCAGAAATGCAACTCTGGAAAACTACGATTTACCCGGGTATAATAAAAAGAAACGTAGGATTCCAGACCTATACAAAACATTCATTAAGCCTTATAATAACGCAGCGTTTATTTTTTAGAATGATATATAATATTGAATATTAGGTCTCACAAATCCCAAACTGGCTGTTAAATATTCTCTAATTACTGTAAAATAATCTAGTTAAGGTTTAAAGAATCTAGCTGCTGTAGTTTTGTACCTGCGGCTGTTCTAGTCCAGATGCACAAAAAAGTGCTGATTTTTTTCTTTCTTTTTTTATTTTGTTTTACAAACCATATAATGGTTTCAGAAATACAACAGTTGGTTTTCACTATTCTGCTATTAGTGTAGAATAATCTAATCCATGTTTGAAATGTCCCAGTATTGTAGTTATTGAGCTACAGCTAAAATAGTTTGTTACGGATGCAGAAAAAAAGCTGAAATCTGCCTTTATTGAAGTTTCCCAAATCACAGAAATGATTCATGAATCCGGATGATTGGAGCTGGTTACAAATGTTCTGCTATTAGTGTAGAATAATCTTACGGAGCCCGACAGGGGACAGGTGCAGAAATAATTTTTGAGACGCAAAAATCGGTTCCCTCGGTTTACTAAACCGCGCACACAGATTCGTGAATCGTGTGTGAAGGTATCAGGGATCCTTTCCAATTGATAATGAGCCCTGACTCTATAGTGTTTATGTTGCTCCTTTGGTAGAGTGGTTATCTACCGATTCCCGCTTAGCATCTGGGAATCGGATCGAATCCCGTCCTCGGAGCCTGCTATAATCGGAAAGACTTTATTGATCCCAGAGGGAACTTATGTATATTGTTTTGGGTCCCTGCAAGACAGAAGGCTCTAAACATATGTGTCATATTTATAAATAACAGTTTTGTAGCCACCTATGCAGGCTGGCAGGGTCCATGCACATGTGTTTCATCGCTGAAAAACGGCCTAGAAATGGGCCACAAATCATGAAGTGTATGCCCGCCTTGCCCACTGGAATTCAGGCACAGTCCTGTGCTATCTGCATAGATGCATGGAGCAGGTGGTTATTAAGGCTTTATTGGACGTAACCTGAATATCTGCAAAGAATGCTATAACATTCACACATAAAGAAACTGTTTAAGATAGTGGAATATTAGTTTGTATACTGATTATATAAAAATAGCAATGGGAGCGTAA
>JAPXFQ010002416.1:100000-164427 GCA_028564705.1 Apricaphanius iberus
CTGTTAGAGGTCAAACATTGGCACTCTTTTGGCACTTAGGAAATAAAACTCTGTATAAAACGCAGATTTCCACACAATATGCCTTAAAAAACAGCGCTTTCAGTGACAAAACGGCGAAAAACCTGCCCTTTTCAAGTGCTTCGGTAAACGCAGTAAATTCAGACGTTTTCCTTGGTCCTTAAACGCCACATAAAGAGGCGTTTGTTCCACTCGTGTGGAAAACAGTTTTGTGCAAGTACAATGCCCGTTAAAAATGCCGTAATGTATTATAATTAATCCAGCCAGCTTTTTGAACTGCCTCTAAAATTGAACAGTGATCCTCCGATAAATAAAGCACAAGAACAGACTAAACCATTACATTTCTGATCTCCTTTCATGGAGCTTGTTCTATTGTTGAAGCCATCTGCTTGTGTGTCTCTTATATCTGCAATGATATTGAAATGCACTTTTTGAGGATAGAGACTCAAACAAAGATATAATTTTGTGTTGTAATACAATAAAGCCCTTAAATGTTTTTTCCCTTCTTTTTATTCACACTTCTGAGCGCTGACTTAAGGATTACAGAAGGAAAGGCAATTTTATTTGTATACCACACTTTCAACACAAGGCAATTCAATGTGCTTTACATGGTTAAAATTAGAACACAGAAAAGATAGCATAAATCCCTTTGAAGGGGTTCTGGTTCTAGAGACGATCAGTAAACTTAGAGCTGGAGGACATGAGTGATTTGGATGGTTTGTACTGTGATAGCAGATCATTAATGTACTCTGGTGATAACCCGTTCAATGATTTATAAACTAATAAAAGCACTCTGAAGTCTATTCTCTGAGTTACAGGGAGCCAGTGTAAGGACTTTAGAACTGGGATGATGTGTTCTATATTCTTGGTTCTGGTGAGAACACAAGCAGCAGCATTCTGGATCAGCTGCAGCTGTCTGATTGGTTTTTTAGGTAGACCTGTGAAGGTACTGTTACAGTAATCAAGGGGGCTAGAGATAAACGCATGGATGAGTTTTTCTAGGTCTCCTCGTGTCATTAGTCCTTTAATCCTAGAAATGTTCCTCCTGTGATAGAAAGATGACCTTGTTATTGCCTTTATGTGACCCTGGAGGTTCAGGTCTGAGTCCATTATTACTCCTAGATTTCTAGCCTGGTTAGTGGTTTCTAGTTGGACCTGTTTGAGCTGATTACTGATATGTAGTGGATCTTTTTTGGGTCTAAAGATAAGTACTTCAGTTTTGTTTTCTTTCAGCTGGATGAAATTATGGGACATCCAGTTATTAAGTTGCTCAATGCATGTATTAAGGGTTTGGACCGTGTTGTCGGATTTAAGACTCGTAATAAAAATGAGAGAGATTCCTTTAAGCGTTTGGAGGTTTTAATAAAAGTTGAATCGATCATACAGAAGAACAGTACAGATCACAGTGAATGCTGAAGGCTGCCCCCTCAGCTCGAATGAAAATAAGTATTTATTAAGATCAGCAACCTTGCCTCTATGACTTCTGAAGACAAAACTATTTCTCAGGATGAAGGCACCTGGCTCTTTAGCTGGGAGTAAGTGAATCTTGGTAAATACAAAACAATGGCAGCAGCTTGGGTTAAATCGTAACACAATAAGAGAAACTCTCATAACTAAGTATATAAAAAGAAACAATAATCTCAGGCAGTGAGGTTTTCTCTAACCTCGGTTCCCATGTGAACTCAACACCTGTTTTCTGGCCCATCTGCATCTTCCCTTTTTCACACCCTCTGCTGTCAGTGTTTATAATACTAACAGATGAATCATAATAATACATTTCTCCATCACAGACGGGTTCAACATCACCGGGTGACAGTGAGATATAAAGCTGAGTGTCGTCAGCATAGTTGTGGTAGTTAATAGCATTAGTGATTATAATTTGGCTTAGTGGGAGCATGTAGATGCTAAATAGGAGGGGCTCTAGAATGGAGTCCTGGGGGACCCCACATGTGATTTCTGTGTTTTGTGATGACAACTGGCTAATCGACACAAACGAATTCCTGTTCTTGAGGTAAGATTTGAACCAGTCAAGTACTGTACCAGAGAGTCCGACTCAGCTCTCTAGATGTTCCAGTAATATATCATGGTCAACTGTGTCAAACGCCGCACTGAGTTCCAATAGTATCAGTACTGTGGATTTACCACGGTCAGTATTTGTACGGATGTCATTGAAACTTCAACATGGGCTGTCTCTGTGCGGTGGTACGTTTTGCTGCTGTTAAAGCTGAATATCCCCTCTGTGGTACAGTAAAGGATGATTCTACTCTATGCAGCGGCTTTGTGCAAGCTATTATTAAATTTGTTTTTAGCTGGAACTAACCACTTTAATTTGTCCTTTTTGTCTTTGCAGGAGAAAGAGGTTCTCCAAAGATGACCAATCAATAATCGCTGCGATCAGAGCAGCAGATAAACAGCATCAGGCCAGGCAGGATCAACGTGTTTGTTCGTCTGATGGGCTTGAGCAGAAAGCTGGTTTACAAAGGGAGGAGATGACACAATGCTACCTTCAATCAAACCTTCCTTGGGGTGCTGGTGTACACAACATGACCCAAAGGCATGTGCAACTGGATTTTTGTCTCTGAACTTTTTCTATGCCTCTTTATTAAAAATGTCTTATCTGCTTGCACTCTGATTTGTAATTTCATTTTAGCATACACTGGTTGGTGCAATCCATAGTGCAACCTAAGAATTTCATTGATGGCTCATCACTAAAACAGTTGAATAGTTCCTGATGTCATTTTCCAGAATTATGTTAAATAGATCAAATATCAGCAACCTTTTCCAATCAGATATCAACATTTTCTCTGAATGCTATAAAGTAAAATTTGTTTAGAGCTGCAAAATTTAAGTGAATTGGCTAAATATGAAAGCTGTTAAAAAACCTACGTTGATTACTATTTTTGATTATACAGCCTGTGGATCCCTGGGAAAAATGAAATTTTAAAGATGAATAGGGAGTAAAATATATAAAGTGCTATGGATTCAGCAAACCCATGTTAAAATCGAACAAATTACAGGTGTTGAATTTACTGTGGTAACAGTACTTATGTTAAAGGCAGGGTATACGATTGTGGGAGCGCTCCTCAACAGGGCGTTATTGCAAAATAAAAAGTCCCACCCCTTGCTTCATGCTCTCCCCCTAAACCACGCCTCAATAACAGGCATGCGCAGCCAGCAGGGTCTCGTTGGGCCTCCGAGAGAGGCTGGGTCGGGCTCAATGGTACAGCTCTTCAATGGTTTGCATCTTACCTCAAAAATAGGAAGTTCTTTGTGTCCATCGGAAATTTCTCATCAGAACAAACAGAAATCACATGTGGGGTCCCCCAGGGCTCCATCCTGGGCCGCCTCCTGTTCAATATTTACATGCTCCCACTAACCAAGATTATAGCAGCCAATCAGATCAGCTACCATAACTATGCAGACGATACACAGCTATACATTAAATTATCACCAGGTGACTTTGATTCTATCCAGACCGTAAATAAATGCATTGAACAAATCAACTACTGGATGTCCCATAACTTTCTCCAGCTAAACAGAAACAAAACAGAAGTAATTATTCTTGGCCCTAAGGAGGAACGATCCAGAGTCAGCACACAGCTTCAGCTAATACAACTAAAAACTACTCATCATGCTCGTAATCTAGGTGTAATAAGGGACTCAGACCTGAACCTCCAAGGTCACATAAAGGCAAAAACAAGGTCAGCTTTCTATCACCTGAGGAACATTTCTAGGATTAAATGACTGATGTCACAGAAGGACCGTGAAAAATGATCCATGTGTTTATCTTTAGTCGGACTGATTACTGCAAAAGCGTCCTCACAGGTCTACCTAAAAAATATATCAGACAGCTGCAGCTGATCCAGAACGCTGCTGCTCGTGTTCTCACTAGAACCAGGAAAGTAGAACACATCACCCCAGTTCTAAAGTCCTTCCTCTGGCTCCCTGTAGCTCAGAGAATAGACTTTAAAATACTCCTACTTGTTTATAAATCATTGAACGGTTTAGCACCAAAGTACATTAAAGATCTGCTGTCACTATACCAACCCAGCAGACCACTCAGGTCCTCCAACTCTAGCTTACTAATCGTCGTTAGAATCAGAACTAAACAGGGAGAGGCAGCTTTCAGCTTCTATGCTCCACAAATCTGGAACAAACTTCCAGATGAATGCAAAAACGCTGAATCGCTAGGCTCTTTTAAATCAAAGATAAAAAACTCTAATATTCATACTTTGTTTGTAATCTTGTGGTTTCATTATCACCGAATCATGTAAATCACATTGAATTGCCTTGTGTTGAAAGTGTGCTATACAAATAAAATTGCCTTGCCTCCGCCACAGTCAACAACTCGCAGGACACAAGCCATTTCAACCGAAGTCACAAAATATAACGTGATCTTACCTGTCCAGGAGAAAATCGGCAACCAATGCATCGATTAGCAAGCCCTTAGCTTCCTTGAGATGACACCACCGTGTAAATGCAGCAGCTCTGATGCAGAATCGGCTTTTGGCACGCTCTTCATTGGCCTTCGCCGGCTTTCTTCTTTCTTGTTGCCATTTCCACAACAGCTTTGCGTTTTCTATTCATTTTGGGAAGCTAATCTGCACTAACTTCGAACTAAATGCTTCACCAAACAAACACGTTGGCTGCTGCAGCTGCCGCAATCAATGTATCTGTTGGTAAGGTAACGCGAGCTCACTTCCTGTTTACAGGCTAGAACGAGCGTTGCGTGCACACGAAGGGGGGGGTGCTGGAACACGGAAGCTTTGCTTACAAGCCTCTTACTTTGGACGGACCGTAGAAGTTGATTGGATGAGGTTTTCCCAGGGTTTCTCGCTGTAGAAAGAAAGAAAATTACTCTGTCAAGTTTAAGAACTCATAACTTATAGGTTGCCACTGGTATATGAAGAGCATTTTTTGCAGTTTTAAAAAAGTGTTTTAAAATGAAATCGTATACCCTGCCTTTAACCATATCTACTCATATTTACCTGTAGGATCTGTTTTTCATTTCAAGCTTACACCTTTTCATAGTGTTTTATCTGTTTTATGTACTATGGTTAAATAAATAAAATTCCGATGGTAACATGAGAAGCTGGGAAGCTTTGATAAAACTGTATAGATTATACAACCACAAACTAGGAAAGTACTTTTTTGGTTAAAGGGTTAAATACTGAGGGGAAATGGAGCAGGACATAGGTCAGCTGGACAGGGAGAGTTTCTTCTGTTCAATCTGTCTGGATCTACTGAGGGATCCAGTGAGGATTCCCTGTGCACTCATTTAAATTTTTTTTTTATATTTAAGGGATTGCCTGCAATGACTATCTTTTATGGATTAGTTTCATTTCTGTATTTACAAATAACCATAAATAAATAAAATAAATAATATTAAACCATGTGGGCACTTATTGAAGTCCCATCCCATTGTTTTGTGTCCTTTTCCAAGATACACATTGGCTGCCTCAAACAGAACTGGAGAGGATCTGCAAGCAAGAATGGCAGAAGATCCCCAATTAAAGGTGTGGGAAAACATGTTTGATCATTCCCACGAAGATCCATGGCTGTACTAGCTCATAAAGGGGCTTTTACACATTACTGACAAAAAAGGACCTGAATACTTATGATCATGACCATTACAAATTTCTACATTCCAGTTTCTTTATGTCAAAATGATATTCTGAGTGTAAATTATTGCAAAAATCAATTGAAAAGGGACTCCAATAAAACAAAGATTGAAAAGGGATATAAATACTTACCATACCCACTGTATGTTTATCATTTTAAAAATGTTTGGGTAAAATATTATAGTTTTTTTTATAACATTGTTAATCCCTAACGGAAAACATCCCTGAAAATAATCTTCTAATTTGTCAGAAACTTTATCTTTACCATTGAAAAAGATCTTTATTGCTTAAGTCAAATGTGATTTTCATTTCAAATGCGCTAAAGCTTTACAGAATTATTTTTCAGTGTGGCAGGTGCAACACATGAGTTTAGGGAAACTGGAAGAAGTGTGAAATGGAGAGCAGAGTCTAATTGGGGACTGATTAGAGGTAGCAGCTAAAAATATGGATTCTGATATTGTTAATGGATGTGTTGTAAAGTATAATGTAGAGGTCATGCTTAAATAATCGTGAAGCAAGTAACCCTTTTTTATACGGAATCGAACCTTCTGTAGAAGACATACTGTTATACATTTATATGCAAGATTATAATTACGTGATTTTAATTAGAGATGCTACAATTCCACGTTTTAAACCGAGACAATACCGGTACTTGGATCTGAGTACTTGCTGATAATGAGTACAACGCTTATACTTCTACCACAAATAAATGCAAAAATTTGAAAGTAAAAAATAAAAAAATTCTGTGAATTTTTTTATTTCCAAATTTTAAGTATCGGCTCATTTTATCTGTTAACTTTAAACAATACTGATATGAATACATTAAATCGGTATCGGCCCTGAAACCAGTATTGGTGCATCCCTAACTTTAATAAAGATAGGTTGTGACATAAAGTGGGCCGGTCTGAGGCATGAAACTCCAGGGATGAAAATGAGTCCCACTCTGGCCCTGGCTGCAGTAATTACGGTATTAGTAAATTTTCTGTAATCACATGATTATGTGCAGTCATTTGACTCAACCTCATCCAAACAATATGGTTGCTATATTCAGACCATTTTCAGATCCCTCTAGAGACTTTTTCCGAAAAGAATAGAAAAGAAAAATTTTATGACTTTTGCTGCCGTTTATAGAGACTGAGACAGGATGATAAAGAGTCATCCTGTCTCAGTCTAAACTGGATTCTCCAAAATAGATAAGAGTGGGAATCGAATCCAGAATTGTGTATATTAACGAAGGTTATTGTCTATCTGGCTATATAATATTAACGTAATAATTCATTAATTATTAATTTTATTATTCCTTTAAACTATTTATTTTTCAGGGCAGCAACCGGGAATTAACCTGGTTAACACATGCATTTCTCAAAATTAGACTATTCATCAAATAGCAGGTTGCTATGGTTACCAGATATTCAATTTATCTGAGGGGTGAGCCCTTTAGCAATGAATCAAACACACTCATTAACTCATTCTTAATAATTTTCAGCCATGCCCCCCCCCCCGTAGAGAACAGAATTTTTTTCATGCCCCCCTCACCTTGACTGGGTTTTTTTTCAACTCTCCAACCCTATGAAATGCATTCAATTATGTTAGAAATTATTAATTTCAAAAGTTACACTTTTTCCATTTAGATTTTTCTGAATACTACTTTTTTCCCATTCTAGTCATGTAAACAAAAAAGTTTGTAGGCTAATTATAGTGACTGAAAACAATTGACCAAATAAATAACAAAATAGATCCACATTTACTGTTATTCACAACTATTTTCACAAATTTAACTGTATTGTGGTTCAAGCATTTCCCCTATTTTTTAAAGAACTAAAACATCCTATGTGTAAAATGAGGATTGTCATATTTTTTATATTACAAAATAAATTCTCACCACCAAACCTGGAAACAGTAAATATTTGTATTACTTCCATATTTATCAATACTAGTGTTCATTTTATTTGCTACTCCTTCCCAGACTCCAGTTAAATAAATGCATGTCAGTGTTTTTATGTTTAGGACTCTTTCTGCTGCGCTCCGTTTGTGTTTTTTCTCTGACAGAGCTCAATTCCTCTCGTTTCTGATATGACCCTGCGACACTGGTCGTCACCGTTTTCAGACAAAACTCAAAGAAAGAGTGTTCTCCCGATTCATAAACATCTCTGACCCTCACACTAAGCGTCAACTTGTTTGGGGAGGGGGAAAGGAGGGAGGGGTTGCGCGTTTGTGAGCTTTCTCGCTATGACTGGCAGGTTTAGACTGCTTGTATGGAGAGGAGAGCTGAAATGGCCATTAAAAACAGGCATCCTTAGAAGAGCGGGAGACGCAAGCTTACTCCAGGAATGACGTTTAATTGTGTAATACATTTTTTGCTGTTAAATTCCGCGATTCAATCTCACTTTCCCACACCATGGTTTACAGCACCCTCAGCTCTCTGTGTAGACTTCTTCTGCTGGGCTGAACAGGCAGCCTGTTGATAAGTTTGAGGACTGCTGCCACCTAGTGACTCGAGGCTTAATCACCGTTAAAGTATGAAAAAAAGCCTGGGCTACAGAGAGGCACAAGGGGGTGGGGGAAGGGGGTTGCTCTGGCGCAATTTGAGAAGCTCTGCATTAACGGAAGGAGAGAGAGGGTTGCTTAGTTTAAGATATTTATTAACGAAATTCGATCACACAGCAAACAGCAAAATTGCTAACGGCTATGCCAAGATTAGTGGACTTATGGGTAAGTAAATTCCCACCCAGGTTTAAATTGCCAATGCTTTTGCTAACTGTGTCTGATAAGAAAAGTACTGTAAATGATGGGTCGATTACTAGCCATACATTGTTGTGTAACATTTTTCAGCACAGTCACTGGAACACAACTTGAACATAGTCTGCTATTTCACAGAAGAAAATATATTTTCACCATTTGTATCGTTACTACAATAAATACCTGAAATTATAACTTTTAGGCCATGTCATCCATCGTTATTTAAAAGTTATCCTGTAAGCAATTGTAGTACTGTAAGAGAAATTAAAGGCTTTCTCTGTTCTAGTTTGTTAAACCCCGTTAACACATAAGAGTCATGGTTTCAATTAAATTTAGATTTATTTATACAGCACCAATTCACAACAAATGTCAACCCAAGGCCCTTTACAATAAAAGTGATTTCAATAGAATTATGCAAACATTCCAATCAGTTAAAAGTTTTCTATGTAAGGAATCCCAGCAGATTGCGTTGAGTCATTGACATGAAGTTGTGCCCGGATCATGCAGACTCCAACCACAGCAATTCAATAGAATTTATATCCAAGGACAACATGAACACTCTCAAAACTCGATTGAAAAAATGCTCTAGCCCCTTGAGGCTCACAATCTCTTTTAAACACAATAGATTTATCAGTGTGAAGCATTACATCATGATAGAAAGACAAAACGCCTTTTGGCCCCATTATCTGTTCGACAGAAGCACTGACTACGATTATCTTAGTGACATATCACAAGACCTTCTGGAAACAAAAATATCATGTCTAGGGATGCACCGATACCGATATCGGCCCCGAAACTGCGTAATGTACTGGTATCGGTTAAACTTAACCGATACTCAAAATGGGGAAAATCTGCAACAAATTCACCAAAACAGATTAATTTTTCATTTGAAATTAAAGTTTTGTGGTAATTTTATATTTTACATCTGTTATTTTGTCTCAGTTATGTTTAGTTTGTAAAGTCTGGTGCCTTTAGTCTCTTCAAGAAAGGCACCAGAAGTTATACAGTTTGTTAATCAACAATATGTTGCAAGGTACACCCAGGCGGGATTCGATCCCACAACTCCCAGGTGAAGGTCATGTGCGCTAACCAGTCAGCCAAAGGGATATCCCTGTGGCCTAGCAGCCAGGGCACATGATCTATCGGAGCCACAGTGACAGGACCTCCACACTGTCACAAATAGTATCATATCGGTATCGGGTATCAACAGATACACAAAATCCAGCCATCGGTATGGGGACTGAAAAAGTTGGATCGGTGCATCCCTAATCATGTCTCATTTCAAAGCACACGTCATTAATGTCTAAGGAAAGTCAATGGGTTAAATGCTAACATTGTTAACAAACCAAAATCAACTCAGTCAACTTATTCAATTACATCATCACATGTAGTACTATATTAACTGATGATAGAATAATGAAAACATTAAATAATAAATCATAAATATATTTTTCTCACAATTGCCACTGTTAAATATTTTCTCAAAATATAACAAGGAAAAACGCTATAAACTCTGTATATGCCATTTTTTCCTATAAAACATACCGTTTAATATAACTTGTTCAAAAGGTTGTAGCTTTAATATGGTTAAAGATAAAGGCAGGTGATCGAGAAAAACCTTGACACAAAGTTTGGGATTCGCACATCTAATTTGCAAATTATGACATCATCAGGTGTAGAAGCTATTGCATTATATGGCTTTACAGATGTTTATCTTTTATATTGTTTAAAAAGTTTATTTTATTCAAAATACTTTAATGTTTATATATTTTGTATATCTGCACTTTTTTTACATTTATTTTTCAAGATTATTGGTTATGTTGTATCTCTTTCATTTGCAATGAGGCTCCAGTATTCACCATCTAAAACGACAGAAGAAATCAGTGGCCTCAGGATTTAACAGATCTGATTCCTAAATAACCACAGGTTCACCAGAATGACTAATCTACTGATGATAGTCTTCATCTTTCAAGCAAACCCCGCCAACATCATCGTCATTTGCAGCTGTAGCGTAAACTTTACTGCTGCTTACAGCAATGTTGCTTGTCGCATATTGCAACTCTGGCGCCTAAAGAGTTAATCTGTGTGAATCTTCTCATGAGAAATTAAGTTACCTTTGGTTGTAAAGCTTTTGCCACACATTGTACAAGAAAAAGGCTTCTCACCAGTATGAACTCTCATGTGACAAGTTAAACTTCCCTTTTGATTAAAATTTTTACCACAAATTGTACAAGAGAAAGGCTTCTCACCTTTGTGAACTCTGATGTGACTAGGTAAACTTTCTTTGCGATTAAATCTTTTGCCACAAATTGTACAAGAGAAAGGCTTCTCACCTGTGTGAATTCTCATGTGAATGGTTAAATGTCCTTTGAGATTAAAACTTTTGCTACAAACTGTACAAGAGAAAGGCTTCTCACCTGTGTGAACTCTCATGTGGCTGGTTAAATGTCCCTTGTGATTAAAACTTTTGCAACAAACTGTACAAGAGAAAGGCTTCTCACCTGTGTGAACTCTAATGTGTCTAGTTAAACTTACTTTTGTAGTAAAACCTTTGCCACAAATTGAACAAGAGAAAGGCTTCTCACCTGTGTGAACTTTCATGTGACTGGTTAAATATTCTTTCCGAGTGAAATTTTTGGCACAAACTGTACAAGAGAAAGGCTTCTCACCTGTGTGAACTCTCAAGTGACCAGTTAAATTTACTTTTGTAGTAAAACCTTTGCCACAAATTGTACAAGAGAAAGGCTTCTCACCTGTGTGAACATTCATGTGACGGGTTAAATATTTTTTCCGAGTGAAACTTTCGCCACAAATTGTACAAGAGAAAGACTTCTCAACTGCGTGAACTCTGATGTGTCTTGTCATAGTTCCTTTGTCACTAAAACTTTTTCCACACATTGTACAACAGAAAGGCTTCTCAACTGTATGAACACTCATGTGCTTAATCAAACTTTCTTTCCAGGAAAAACTTTTTACACACATTGAACAAGAGAAAGGCTTCTCACCTGTGTGAACTATCATGTGTCTAGTCAAAGTTCCTTTCTCACTAAAACTTTTGCCACAACTTGTACAAGAGAAAGGCTTCTCACCTGTGTGAGTTCTGATATGAATTGTTAATTTGATTCTAGTCTTAAACCTTTTTCCACATGTTGTACATGGAAAACGCTTTTCATCTGTGTGACTTTTCAAGTGTTGAGTCAACGTACTATTCTTAGTAAAAAAATTACCACAAATTCTACAAAGATACAAAAAGTTTTCTTTTTCTTCTTCAGTTTTCTTCATTTCGTGTTCTGAATTATTTTTCTTGATGGTTTTCTGTCGTCTCCTGTTTTGTTTCGGCTCTTTATCTCGCTTTGATCCAGATTCTTTATGATGGTTTCCTTCTTGATCCTGGTTCTCAGTTTCATTGGAGTCCTGAGAGATGACTTGGTTCCTGATTGGTTCTGGATTAATGTGGCCCTTTCCTAAATGTGTGGGAGTCACCATGAATATATCTTCAGTCTCCTGCTTCAATAAAAGCTGCCCTTTATGCTCATTTAGGAAGAGCTCCAATTTTTCATCTTTTATCCAGGAATGTTCTGGCTCTTGCTGCTCTTCTTTCACTGTTAATGGTTCTGGTTCCTTCTGGTCCAAACTGGAATCACTCTCCTGTTTACAGAGCTGCTGGTAAGAGGAAACCTCCTCTTTCCAAACACGATCCAGTAGATGATCTGGAGAAACAAACAAGAAAAGCTTTGAATGCAGGTTCCTGAAAACAGTTTTGCTCAATGACTTCATATAAACTGCTCACAAAAACTAAAGGAACTCTTTTGTTATTGGGCCTGGCATGAAATCAATTATACCCGTCTGATAATTTTCTGGTTGGTTAAGCAGCTGAGGGCATCGTTAATCACCTTCAGTTTTATTGGTGTTCATGGACTTAACAACAGGTGCACTACAGTGGCAACAATTAGAAAACCCTCAAAACAGGACTGGTTTTACTAGTGGAGGTCATTTCAAGTTTCTCCCTCTTGATCTGGCTTTTGCTTGAGTAATTAACTCTACTGGCAGTATGAGGCGATTCTTTAACCCTACAGAAGTTGCACAGGTTGTCCAACTTCTCCCGGATGGCACATCCACACGTGCTGCAAGGTTTAATGTGTCTCCCAGCACAATCTCCAGAACATGGAGGAGATTTCAGGAGACTGGTGGTTATTCTCGGAGAGCTGGACAGGGCCGTAGAAGGTCCTCAACCCATCAGCAGGACCGATACCTGCTCCTTTGTGCAAGGCGGAACAGGCTGAGCACTGCTCGTGCCCTACAGAATGACCTCCAGAGGGCCACTGGTGTGAATGTCTCTACCCAGGAACAGACTTCATGAAGATGGCTTGAGGGCCCGACGTCCTGTAGTGGGCCCTGTGCTCACTGCCCAGCACCGTGGAGCTCGAATGGCATTTGCTTAAGAACACCAGAATTGGCAAGTCCGCCACTGGCGCCCTGTACTTTTTACAGACGAGAGCAGGTTCACCCTGAGCACCTGTGATAGACGTGAAAGAGTGTGGCATTTAGGGGGCAACACATTAATCAGCCTCAAATTAATTCATCCTCCAGGCTCTACATTTAAGTCTGTTGATTTCAGATGTTTCACTTAACCAGATCTTCTACAATCTATATATGCTACAAATTATATGAATTACAAACCACAACTGTATCTGTTTTGTAATAAAGCTATGTCCTTTGAAAATGTTTTCACTTTTTTTTTTTCATCAGCCCCATTACAATGTGTTTTACAGATGATATCCCATTTTGAGTAGTATCATTTGGTATGCATGACACAGCAAAAGCCTCAGTCTGTTACAGTTTACATAATGTGCAACTCTGTGTGATATACTCCCTATTCAGTCTATAAAAATGACTTTTTTCCTAGGATCCACAACCTATGGATGAGAGACAATCTTAAAGAACAAAATTTAGTCTTTTCAGCAGCTTTAAAATTTGTGCAATTCACTTATTTAGCAGTGCTAGAGTTTTTTTTACTTTATAACAGCCAGAGCAAATGTTCTATCAGATTTTAAAAGGCTGATGATCCCTGGTGCCACACATAATATTGCAAAATGATTCCAACAACCAGCATGTAATGAAACTGCAAATTAAAAATACAAGCATATAACTTGGGCATTTTATTGGACAGGTATAGCCTCACCTTTGTCTTTTAAAATAAGATGTACTGTAAAAAATGTAATGAATAAAACAAACCATCAAATACTAGTCTAAAATTACATAGGGTTCTGTACTGTTAAAGAAAAAATAAAGATATAAAAAATTGTTTTAATAAATATATCGAGAATCGAATTGTGACCCTAAGATCAAAAATCAAATCAAACAGAGGATTTGGAGAATCGTGACACCTCTACTATTTACCATTATTCACTTTATGTTTTGGGTTAAGGATAGGATGGTGTTGAAACTGCTGGAAGTGTTTCTTCCCCATTTTGACATTATTACAAACCAATACTGCCGGACCAATCAGTTGTCACCACTGCTACGTAGGAGCAGGAAGTAGGTGTGTCATCATAAGTATAAAATGCTCTACGTTACTGAACTCACCATAAATTTTGAATGTCCTTTGAGTTGACCACGTGTTCAATGCAACACCAGCACAGTGCAGACAAGCGTCTGCCTTTCTGAGCATTGTGAAGTGCAGACAGTGTTCTATTACAACAGACATACTAATGAGCGTGCCGGGACACCATTAGAACATTCTCAGAATTCGTGGGAGTGGTACCCTCCCTACTGTATCCCTGAGCTCTCTCTGTGTTTGTACCCTGTCTGGAGCATTTCTCTGCCTTCTTGTTCGAAGCCCAACCAAGCTAATAATAGAAATTTTCAGCTGGTCTCTGAATGCAGCTAATCAAATCTACTCAACCGTACGTCGCGGTGAAAGGAACACTGCTTGTCAAACTGAGACTTATGCGAGTGACTATGTGCTTGACGTTTGGAGAAAGTGGCAGCCACTTTGTCTCTCAATTCTGTCTCAGGAAGATTCTGAGGACATTTGGGTATTTGGACTTATGGTGAACAGGTTCCTGCTGATGTGAATGGGCAGCTACTTGTTCTGTGTTCAGTGTTTCTGGACTCATATGCAAAGTGTCATCTAACTTGGAGAAACGTTCAGTTCAGCTCAGTGGAAATGGAAATGAAACTGATGTATCTTAGTTTGGTCTGAATGGATTTATATGGATTAGAGTTATTCTGAGACCGCTGAGAGACTCAAAGGATAGAGAGAAATTGCTCTTCCTGCTAACCATAACATTATTTTGAGTCTTTGGTGACCTTCAAATGGTCCGCAATCAAATCCCTTTGAGAGAAATGTAAACAGATTCTCCTTGTCCCCCTTCCCCCCGTGAATAACACTCACACTGACGGACATACACCCGCTACAAATTAACCCATACCCCCCACACTCTCACTGTACTCGCTGACCCTCTGCTCTCCCCCACATATCTTATTGTGCATGTCTAAGTATATCACTATGTGTATATCCCTTAGGAATCAAGAAACAGTTGAATACGTTTTTTTTTTCTAACCCTTGCTCCAACCCAACTTATGTAAATTCTTTCTATCTGAATGTGGTGCGCCGCTCCTAGCTGGGTGCAATAAAGCAGTTGGCTTGTAGCAATGGTTGTAATGATGTCTGTATGTCTACTCTTGATCGGGCTGTAATGAAGTGAATTTCCCCTTGTGGGACAATAAAGGATTTTTCAATTCAACACGAGAGACGGATGGAGGTGTGGAATGGCAGAAAACTAACTGTTCTCCATCAATGGGCATCTCGCCATTTAAGTCGTTCCCCGACCTCTTCAAAACGAAGGGTTCTCGTCTGACACCGAAAGTGGGGCCACACACCCTACTAATTATAGACTATTATAGACTGCATTATTCCTACCAAAATGTGTCCGGTCACTCTCATTTACATTCTGAAAGTAAACTACCAGTTATAATAAGCAATAGATCCTTAGACACTAAAAGTAAGCTACTTATAACCTAACAGTACAGAATCTGAATAGAATACTGTGCAAAAATAATATCTCAATCACTGAAAGAAATAATAAAGCAGCTGCACTAAATATTGGATCTCTATCAGGGAAGGCACTCCTAATCAACGATTACATCGTTACACATGATATACACGCTCTGTTTCTCTCAGAAACGGGGCTAGATGGAAATACAGAAAAAAGGATACTAATAGACTTTCCCAACTGATTATCACTTCATTAGTGAGACCAGAAAGCAAAAACAAAAGAGGTGGTGGACTTACTGCAATCTTTCACAAATCACTAAACTTCAAAAAGGGATCGCTAGGTGATTTAGCACCTTTGAATATTTAGCTACTGAAACAAATGAACCAAACAAAGTCCCTTTTCTAAACATATATAGACCACCAAAACCCAAAGCAAACTTCTTTAACAACTGCAATGACCTCTGCTCTATAAATATGTCTAGACTATGACCAGATAGCAATCATGGGAGATTTCAACATCCTTATTGACAAGCCGAAGATAGCGGAACAAAAGCACTAAATTATGCTCTCCATAAATTTGACCTAACCCAACACATTAATGAGCCAACACACATCCGAGGACACACTCTGGACCTACTTATTAGCAAAGACTTAAATACCTCTGACATTGCCGTAACTGATATCACATTATCTGACCATTTCTGCATCTCATTTGAAAGCACCATCCAAGCCAAAATATCTAATCAGAATAACACCACTGTTAAAAAAAACGCTCCCTTAAAGAAAACTCAGCTTAAAACTTTAAACTGACGAACACTCCAACCTTATCTAAATCACCAAAATCCACCAATACACATTCAGTAAACAAACTAACAGATGAATTTCTATCCAAAACTACTGTCACAGGAGGACTAGTTAATCTCTCCACTGTAACAAATAAAGTCCTTGCATTATTGTTGTTGAGTGACGAGTGATTCCCAAAGAAGAATTAAAGCCAATACGCCAAAGCCATTACACCAATAATAATATACTCATATGTCATTTAAGATCACAAACACATGCCGTTTCAAAACAATCACCAGTTTTGCTGGTTCGGAAGGAGAAATGATGCGGTCCAGGCTGAATTATAAATAGGGCGTTACTATGTACATGCTTTAATTGCTTTAAAAAAAAAAAAAGAGTTAACTGTAGGAATTAATCGACCTGCATTGGTGCATTAATTTCAACAGCCCTGACTTTTAGCAGTTGTTGTTTTTTGCTAAAAGATAGCCATGTTTACCTTCACTGGTGATATAGGTCATCGTTCTTGGCTTATAGCATGCCCAGAATCCATAGAGTTTGACATCTCCGGGAGGGGGATAAAGTACCAAAATGCGCACTGCTTTTAGGTCTGGTTACTATCATTTATGTCAGTACCCGTGCCGTGGTGGCATCGGATATCAGTACTATTCCCTAGCTGTCACTAATAATTACTAATCACTAAATAGAAATTATTTTAAAATAATGTATCCATAACACACGCCCAGTGTCGCCACAGTTACTTTGAAAAAAGTAATATGATTACTGACTACTGATTACTCCTTCCAAAAGTAACTTAGTTACTTTAATTATTACTTTCTTTTAAAAGTAACTAAGGTAGATTACAAGTTACTTTGAGTTACTTTCAGCAACTCACAATAACACTCCACACTGCCTCAACATAAACACAATAAACCAGTTTTGCCAATTCTCACTTTATTGGAAGTGCATTTTAACAGTAAGGCCAGAAATATATTTGTTTTTAACCTGATATTGACACCAGAAAATATGAAGGAATAAGCTGCGTCTTGGGGGACGTATTTGCTTGCTCTCTGCATGCACTACTGGAGAGCCCCACTAGGGTAGCAGAGTAGGCCTACAGAGTACGGAACTGAGACTCAGGTCAAAACAAACATGCCGACCACAAAGGAGTTAATCAGCTGTTTCAGCAGCAGTGTTGTTGAAGGTAGGACCATATTTACCGCTATTGTTGCTTGTTTTCTTAAAGGCCCAGTGTTTAACATATTCAGCTATTTATTAATGAAAATCAAGTACTGCTTTCATAAGTACATATTTTACCGAGGTCTAATCCCAATCGCATTATCATGAAAGCGTTCCCGTGTCTTAGAATACGTTGTTTATAGATGTGGAGGGTGCACCGCTCCCCATGAGGCTACCAGTTTGCATTGCCATCTTTGAATATGTTAGCCAAAGGGGTTAAACTTGTTTGCTTTACGCGTTTTAGCCAGTAACGTCAGGGGGAGGGGGAGACGTGCAGAGAAGAAAGGAGCAACGAGCATAGAGGACCGTGGATCATAGTTTTCAATTTCAATGGAGGACCATCCGTACTCTTTGCCCCGTGAGAGGGAAGAAACCATAGCACAGAAAAATAAATAACCGGGAGAAAACAAGAATCTACATCGCTGGAGCGTTTACCAGATGGAGACTATTCCTGAGGGACACGAACTTGAATACGGACGCGGAGGTTGCAGGCTTTGTGCTGGACAGGTAAGTTGATTACATGGAACAATGAAGTTTAAGTTAGCGAGAGGTTCGTCCAGCAAAAATGTAATCTTCCGTTTAACTCGGACAATTTACTCCGCAGCTTCCGTAGTAGTAATGACGTTATAACTGCGAGAAGCCACAGAAAACTGCTCAGTTGCTTGCATTCACAGAGTGCACCACTAGTTGGAGGCAATTCTTACACAAGGGGACTTTAACGCTTTTGCCGCCGTGTATCAAATCCATCTTTTTGTTCAAGAAAATTACAAAAATAGTAACGCACAGTGGCTTGAACAAGTAACTTTAATCTGATTACCTGTATGGAAACGTGTTAGATTACAAGTTACTGAAAGTGGTCATATTAGGAGCAACGCGCTACTAAGTAACGCGTTACCAGCATCACTGCACATGCCTTACATCTTGGAAGCAGATTCTGGCGGTAAATATAGCAACACAGTTGTAGCCTCAGCAGCGCTCTTTCTACACGTGACTACTGTGTGTAGTCACGTGACTCAAGGCCACGCTCGAATCTTAAAGGGGCTGGAGCACCGCTAAACTAAAACATGTCTTTTCAATTGTTTTTCATACCAAATTTACCAGCACGGGCTAAATTACGTTGGTAAGGGTCATACATTTTGGTATTGAACAATTTTCTGTATACCACCCAGCACTTTTGTATATCTTCTTGGTTGTCGATATTGAAGTCATCCACAATGATTAGTTGGTCATACTCATTACATATTACAGAGATAAGATCATTAAAATTAGAGTTAGGTTTTGGTGGATTATATAATGTTAGAAATAATGCTTTGTCTGAATCCTTTAAGGCTAGATATTCAAAAGAGTCGAATTTGCCCAGGGGAACTTTTCTAAAAGTTATTGAGTCATGAAAAATTGTTGCAATGCCACCACCTCTTCTGTGTTTCCTGTTCTTGCTTAGAAATGTATAATTTGGGAGGGTAGATTCTATCAGTACAGATGTTTTATTATTAACAATTAACCATTTTTATGTTGGGTCTGAGCCAAGAATATAGGAAAATATATGAGGGTTCTACAATAAATGACGCCAGCATTCCATTTCCGCTGGTTTCCAGCCATTCCAGAGCGGAACGGGCGCTCGCTCGCTCTCTCTCTCTCCCTCTCTCCATTTGGGCGAACCCCGCTCCTTCTCAAGAGGGCTGGACTCTGACAAGCCTTCATCTCGACTGGGGGGAAAAAATCAATCAAACTCAACTGCAGCTCTCTTACAGCCTGAGTGGACGCCTGAAGAAACAGGAGGACCCACGCATCGGAGTGGGCTTTTTGAAATACCTCAGCAGGAAGCGAGCCCCGGCTCTCTGAACGCTGCTGTGCGGTTCAGAGAGTTAAACAAGTTTGTGGTGTTGCGATCACCTGCCTTTTTGCTGTCCTTGCAAAATTTGCAAATTATGCCTGTTTGCTATTTGTTGTCTGGTGAAAAGGCAAATCAGTTCCATACAGTGGATCAGGACTTCCACTTCGGAACAAATTCCTCATATTCGCTCTCAGCCACAGCCGATAGCATGCTTGTTTACAGGCTTTTGCCGATGACCGAAAGCTAAATGTGTACGCCAACATATGTACGGTTTAGCAGCACAATGGATGTGACAGACAATTGAACACTCACTGTTTGCAATATCAATTAAAAGGTAAATTAAACTCTTTAAATATTTACTGAATTTCAAACATAACACAATACAGAAACCAATTCCAAACAGTAACCCAAGAACAAATGGTTTCAGAACAACAGAAAATAAAACCCATTCAAGGTTCTTTAAGTGTACAAAATAAAATAAATTCAAACAGTAACCAGAATAATGGTCCAAATAGCTGGTTGAGGTAGAATCTTGTCTTCAAGTATCAAAGAAAAATCGCCACAAAGTAAAGCACACTACCGCATGGTGGTAAATAATAACATCTAAAATGTATATAAAAATAGTGCAGCCAAAGATTAAACACCAAACTTAAAAGTAAAATATGAGTGGGCTGGCTCATGGGTTAGGGTAAGGGTTCTGAATGTGTGGGGGTCCTTCCTTCAGTCAAGTAGTGGCTGCAACTGGCTACACAGGTACCTAATCTTATTTATTTACTTATCGACTTTTTTCTTTACGCTTTGGCCGGGAAAAATTTTTTATATATTGGCCTCTAGTGGACGTCACGGGCAGTTCCCTTGGATTGGCAGACCGGGGTGGGGGTCCCCTTATTTACAAAGGGGGACCACAGAGTATGTTCCAAATGCAAAGGGATCACCCTTCTGAGCCACCCTGGTCATGGGTTTGGTTTTGGTGGTTTATATAATGCTCATGGGTTCATGAGCGGAGGATCCGACTGCTAGTCGAACCTCTGATTCAGGAGGAAGAATGCTGTTTTTGTCCTTGCCGTAGAACACAGGATCCTGAAGGGTGTATGGTAATTTACCCGAAAAGTGTTTTGTTGAGACGAAGAAGGTGTCTACCGTGTCCCTCTGGGATTCTGTCCGGTGTTATACGGTAGTAAGGGGTCCCTTGATACTTTTAGGTTCCTGTACAGCCAGTGTAGGTAAGGATGTGGTTGATTCAGTTTCCACTGGAGCTTTAAATATATTTATTAGGTATTTGAACAGGAACCCATCTCTGGGGTAAACTGCTCTCTCTCCGAGCTAAACAGAAATGTGCTCCCTCTCCGTAAGCCTTGCGAACTTATCTTAGTGTTAACTACTCCAGAGATAAACATGGGGGATCACCATGTCCTTCAGTTGAGCCAGTCTCTAAGTCCTGACCATTATGCTATATTCACCGGATGTCATTACAAATAGTTACTAATCACTAAACAGAATTACATTTGAAATAACTTTCCCATTAGAAAAACCTTTCTTCTTAGACAAATGACCATCAATATCCAAAGCAGCATGGTTTTCGCATTAAATCAAGTTTTAGCCTTGGCCATTGGCATGTTTTGACCTCAGGCTACAGAAATGCAGCTCTAGAAAATTACAATTTACCCAGGTCTAATACTGAAGAAATGTACGATTCCACAGCTCCACAAATCACTCATTAAGGCTTTATTATAACCCCAATTTTATTTTTTTTAGATAAAAAAAATATATGTTTAACATAAAAGTCTTAAATATTGAAATGTGACCATTTTCTGAACAGCTTCCAAGGGGCTAGTGTATTTTGTCATCTTTTCCTGTAGCCCAATCTTACTTTTTGAGGGTACTCTGAGAAAACTGCAGGAAAAAATATTTGACGTTAGGTTTCACTAATCACAAACTGGGTGTTAAATATTCTCCAATTACTGTAATATATTTGATGTTTAAAGAGTCTAGCCTTTGTACTAGTGTTGCTTTCGTCAACGTAAACTATGACTAAACATTGTCATCAACAAACCTTTATGTGACTAAAGCAAGACAAAACGGAACTCAAATGCTGGTCATGCGATGACTATAATTAAATGTATAACTTCATATTCTTGATGAATAAAAACGAGACTAAATGTGGTTTACAAAATTTGGGCCCGACCGATACGGATTTTTGGGGTCTGATACCGAAATAAATAGAGCTGTGTTTTTTAGAATAGTTTGCCCTTTTTAAAGATGAAATGGGAAGGAACAGTCCAGACGGCCATTTTAATTTTTTTTGTCTGACAGGGCTAATACAGTTTTCCATGATGAACTGTTACTCACCCATTGTTAAGTCATTGAATTTCTGGTATATAATTAAAATAACAGTAAAAAAAAAGAAGCTTTTAATAGCACTGACCAATATCATTACTGAATTGGATCAGATTGAATCGAATCGATTCCAACTCTTGAGAATCGGAATCGAATCGATTCTTGAAATTTGAATCGATACCCAGCCCTAGATATAAAACAGTAGCAAAGACCGATAGCCGATATAATGGCAGATAAATTCCAAGAAAAAAAAAGAAAAGAAAAAGAAAGCTTACCCCTGCCTTCTCTTCCCATTTTAATACTCACATATTTTCCCTGGTTTATTCTGCACATTCTGTACATATTTTTTAAATATTTTTAATTATTCAAACATCTTTAACTATCCTGCTCTGTTGCACATTACAACCTGGTTATGTCATTTTATCTGTATTTTTTATCTTCAGAACGGCACACTTTGTTTTTGTAACTATGTTCGTAATGTTTTTTTCTGGACTGGCGTTTTCTGCTGTTACACCTGAATTTCTCCTTGTGGGACAAAAAAGGTTTGTTCTATTCTACACACCAAATAACAGTCACAGTAACTCGCTGGATTCCAAATAATGCAAATAAGATTTATTTAGCAATGATTCTCAAAAACAACACAGAACACACAACGTTTCTTGAATGCACCAAGTGTGCATGCAGCTCATAATGCAGACAAACTTCTGCAAACACGAAGAACAAGACGGCTCTCTGATCTGTAGGGAATATCAGCGACAAATTTTCACAGAAAGTAACAAACGGTCGTCAGAAACGTCACCAGATTTGTCGCTAGGCAATTTTTAGGAAAAAAATGTGCCATCCAAACAGCGCACAACCAGCATTGTTGCTGCGTTTGTCTAACTGCAGTTAAATCCTGACCATTTGAGCGCATAGACCCAGCAGACAGCAGCGCTGAAAGTATTTATTTACATCCCCATCATGAGCCTATGGTGGTAATAAATTAGACAGTGGCGGTCGCCGCTGAGCTTCCTATGAACGAAGAACCCTGTTAAAGTAAAAGTGAGAAGCAAACAGCGACCAACTTCTAAGTATTCTCATTTAAGAGCTGGGCTCTGCACTCCTTGTTACAAACATTGTAGCTATTCCTGGGTTTTTCTCTTCTCAAGCGTCGCAAACTGTTAAGTTATGTTGATGACAGTAGATTTAAAATGGTGACAAAGTCGCTATTGAGGATTTACTGCTGTCAATCAAACTCCACGAAACCAACACGGATACTTTCAATATTAATAATAGTCCACGGAGTCATTAAAGTGTGCACTCTGTATGCTGCTGCTAATGCTTTTTCTTAAAGGCAAAAAAACATTTGATACATTATTTAATCTAACGCACCAGTTAAGATATGAACTTAAGGAGTTACATTTCTGCCATTTGTTTGTACAAATCTAAGTTTTAGCCAGGAAATATGCAGGTTATCGAAACCTTTTACGCTGACTTTTCAATACAAAGCCCCGGGGCAAACACTAAGCCTATGAAGGAAGAGGGGGGAAACACATTTTTGTCATTGCTTATTCCACAATCAATTCACTACTGACAACAAATATGCTGAACACTTTGTTTTTACTCACCTCTGCCACTTTTTTCTTCACAAAAACTTAACAGTCTGAGCTGCTGCGTGTATGTTAAGTGGCTCACTTGCATAATATGCCGTCACGCCCCCTTTTAAAACATTTTAATTACAATTATCAGGCGGTTTTTTCATACCGAAAGCCGATATTTTCCATGACCCCCATATCGGCCAGGCCCCATTCAGAATAAATACTATGCTAAAATGTCACTCCATTTTCGTTGACCAAAAGGAGACGAGTGACTGTTACGTTATTTTGTCTTGTTTAGTCGCATTATTATAATTATTTTTGTAGGTTTTCTGTTTCCTGTGTCCGGCGCCTGTTTCTCTCGCAGGTGATGTCACTTCCTCAAGCTCCACTCGCAGCATTAAAAGATGCAGCTGAACCAGTGAGTCTGCGGCTCGTGAGTACTGAGTAGCGTGACAGAGAAAGGGAAGATAAGAGGTTTTATGGCGAGAACGGCATGCCTGACAAAAATCGCAACCCCTGCTGCAGGAACACGCATCGTTGTAAACTCACTGATAACAATGAGAAAACGGGTTAAGATACCAGCAACACGACAGCTTTTAAATATACTTGTGATATTATAACGTTTCTTATGCGTGTGCGCCCTGAAAACGTAACGTGTTATCGCAGATGAACGATTAAAAAAAATACAAATTTAAAAAACGGCTTTTATCCAGACACGTTTGATGTGGTTATGTGTCACGTTTTCCGTTTTTTTTTCTTTCTACTAATAGCATGATTGTTAAAACATTTTATAACATCTAAACTTTTTAAAGTAGGCATTAAAGGCTGATACGGGCAAACAGGACACAGTATGAGTAAGAAAATGCTCTACCTGCTTGTAACTGTTAAACAATAGTCTCCCTAAAGACTCTGGTTGTGGGTTAGGGTCTGGAATTGTTATAATGAGATTCATTATGTTGACGCAGCATTTTATTCATCAATAGAGTACCAAAAAAGATCCTACCTGGTTGTTTGTGTGCACCTCTCTTTTAACACTAAAAAAGACGGAACAGTTTTGAAAGAAAATGATAAAGTTATTAATGATGGGTTATTTTGAACATAATTATGTCCTCTGAGCTACTGGTGTGAACCCCGTCTCTGTAGGAGAAAAAAACCCCTGAAATGTGCCTTTATTGAAGTTTCACAAAAAGGATTCAAGAATCCGGAGGATTGGAGCTGGTAACAAATGTTCTGCTATTATTGTAGAACAATGTAGATCCAGTTTGAAATGTCTAGGATATGTAGTTTTAAAACTTAGAGCAGATTAAAGCTCAGAGTAGAGAGAAATTTGCTGCAATTACCCTGTTGCCATTTCCCGAACTAGAAGCCGGAAACCAACTTCGGCCTCGTATAGCCTACCACCGCTTTATCTAGCACCAGGAGGTAGCTTTAGCTTCGCTGCCTAATCTCCGCTAAAATCTCTCCCCAAATGATGGATTTAAAGCCGTAATCTCCATCCTGCGTCAACAGTAAACCGTCAGCATCGTTGCTGTTTCCTACCTATCCGGTGTAAGATGATCTGGGGTGTCCGGGTGAAATCCAGCGGCCTGTTCTGATCATCCATCTCTTCCTCGGACTTGAAGATTTCTTTACAATCCGTGAATGTTTCTTCAGCAGGAGTTAACTGCTCGTTGATCAACTCTCGTTGAAGCTGGACTGAAGACATTCTGACTGCAAACACTCACTAATTTAGCCCCCAGATGAGCAGAATCTCTAGAATGACTTCATGTGGAGAAAAACAGCTAGCATCACGTTTAGCTTCTGCTTCTTCTTCTTGGGATTTATTAGGGGTTGAAAAACAACGAATCAGGTCATTACCGCCACCAGCTGGTGGAGAGGAGGAACAGCAAAGTCACTTAAACATAAGATCCTGTCATACAAATGCATTTAATAGATAATGAATCATTATATCATAATATTTACTTTATGAGTTATTTTTTAGTAAAATAATTGCAATTAGTTTAACTTTAATGCTGTTTAGGATTTCAATCAGTTGTCTTCTTTCTTCCTCATATTCTGACCAGGGGCGGAAATCCCATTTCAATTTTGGGGGGGACAATAAACAGTAAAATTTCAGAGAGTAATTTTTGGGGGGGACATGAAAAAAAATGCTCTCTCCTGCTTCTTTGCAACTTGTTTTGCACAGTTTGCCTTCAGCATGTTAAATAATGTTATGAATTGATGCCTTTATGACCACATTCAACAAAATGTCTTAATTTCCACTACAGTCAAAGTAGATTTACAAAAATGTAAGCATGAAGAAGTTCCAACATTATTACGGAAACACTTTCAAGGCTAATAACATCAAACTACTTCAAAAATCAAGTCAAGTATCAAAATGACTGAAATCTCTTTAATAAATCATAGAAATTTTTGTAGGCTATTAGAGAATAACTCTGTAATATTTAATAACTTTATCTAAGTCCTACTGAACGAAAAGATACACAAAATCAAAAAATATATTCTTGAAATATTTGTTTCATTTTAAAAAAAAAAAAAACACACAAAACACTAAACTTATACATACTCTATAGTTTATCTTTGAATTTAATCGATCTCTCACTTTTCTCAGTTTTCATAGTGTTTTTGGGTCTGTGTGGCCAACGGGATCTTCGGCTCTATGTTTTACACAGAGAGCTTTGAGCAACGTGCCTCCACCACACATTTGTTGCAACCAGTTCATCCCTAAGCTACACCTGCACTATTGTAAACAACTGCAGAGCCTGGGGAAGACGTGATAAGAGCGGTTAAACGCTGTGGTATTCCATACATCGGACCAGTTAGTTTTGATTCTTACCCATATTCATCTGCTAAAAGGATGAAACGCGGACATTTTCATCGATCTATAAATGCTCCGCAGATTCCAGGGGCAGACCGTGAAAGCGTACGTGTCCGGGAAAAGGAACTTTTGGTCACCTTAGTGAATGGAAAAATAATAGTGGAATAATCCTGGAATGACCAGCGAACATGAAGTGACAACTTTTTTTTTACTGTGGTGGTGGTCTGTCATAAAGGGATCTCCGACCGGTGATCAAAATCTAAAGATATCGCCCAGTAATCGGTGTCTATGTTCGACATAATATGACCACATTTGACATACATATTTAAGTTTGTAGAACCAGCATATGATAATTAAATGACTTACTGCTGGAAACCGCTGGCTTTTGATTCCCGCCTCCTGTGAGCCTGCGGGCTGCTGTGACGCTGTTAGCGGGGGAGAGCCGGGAGCCCCGCCCGTTGGAAACAGCGTGTGTGGACCGACCGTACCAACTCGAGGAATAAGGGGGGTGGACGATAATTTCTCAACAATTAAAAACACATTGTTTTGTATTTGCAGACTAACTTTTCGTTGTGGTTTTAGAAGACAATACAGTTTTACTGATAGCATGTATGTGTTTACAATAACTTCTTTTGTGGGGTGGACATCTTTGTGTGGGGGGGGGGACGTGTCGCTAAATATAATTTCAAATTCAACAATTATTCCATACAAAAAAAGACAAATTTGAAAAACATTTTGTAATTACACATTTTAAATTTAAATACTAAAGAGGAATTGCAAATTGTAATTTATTATTTGATTATTAAATACTGTGATTTGAAATGTTTTTCAAATCCTATTTCAAAATGGAGAATTAAATAACATAATTAATAAATGGATGTAAATATCTTTCCTTTTCATACATTTAAAAAAGTTATTCCCTTTTCTAAATCCGTTTTTTCCCTCTTTCCCTCTCATTTTCAAATCCTTTTTTGCAATCGCATTTCCTAAATGGTTTACCCTCCCCTTTTAGCATTCGTGTGACCCTCCTGGTCCCCGAGAAGACTGAAAACCAAGTTCAACCAATCACAGCGGCTCCTCGAAGGTAACCAGCTCTCTCATTGGTTAGACAGCCACATTTGAGTGGAGCTTGCTGAGCTGTGTTTTTCAAATTTGTCTTTTTTTGGTATGGATTAATTGTTGAATTTGAAATTAGATTTAGCAATCTATATTTTTAATTCACAATTAAGCAGTTATCGTCAAAATGCTGTATTGCTTTTCCAATGACCCCCGTAGTCCTCCATATAGGGATACGTACTGTAAGAAAATAAAAAATAAAAATCGAGAATCGAATCGTGATCCTAAAATCAAATCTAGGATTTGGAGAATCGTAATACCCCTATTATCTATATTTGTCTGTTTTAGTTTTATTCATTTAAATGCTCAATTTGAATGAGTTGAACAATCAACATTGTGCTACCTACCACACATAAAGCAGATAAATATACAGTACAGGCTACCACTTTTTTTCCTCCTCAATGATAAAAAACACTGATTTGTGGCCTTACATATAAACAATTAAATATGAAATGTTCACATTGTTTGTGTAATCAAATATTGGGACTGCTGCAGAGGCTGGTATCATAGGTTTTAGACTTTTGCCTATGGACTGGGATGTTATTCTGCAGGCTGAATCTGTACTAGGGCTTTGACTTTTGCCCAAAAATCATATTTGAAGTTCGTTTGTTTATTAATATTAAAATTGAATACATATTCAAATATATTCAATCAGATTTTGGCCATTAAATTTCTTCAGTAAGACCTATATTGGTATCAAACTTAGATTTTATATGTACTGTCCACCAGAGGGCAGTGTATCAGTCAATGTTAATTGACTACGTCCACGAAAGGCTGACTGCAACCAAATACTGGTCCTTCTCAAAATATTAGCATATTGTGATAAAGTTCATTATTTTCTGTAATGTACTTATAAACATTCATTACACACATCTGAGGTAGTTCAAGCCTTTTATTGTTTTAATGTTGATGATTTTGACAAAAAAGTAAAGAAAAAACAAAAATTCCTATCTCAAAAAATTAGCATTTCATGAAAAGGTTCTCTAAACGAGCTATTAACCTTCTGCTATTTATTAAACAATATTATCACACTTATATTGTAACAGTTTGTGGCAAATACAATAATATTGTAAATGTTTTTCAATTTGACCATTAAATTAGTAATTAGTAAAACATATATCTTATTTAAAATTTACTAAAGAGTACTGTTACTTTGTTTTTACAGCAGTTCTGAATTGTTCAAAAGACAATGGGAAAGTACTCTCAAAGTAGTTGCTTTTTCATAAATTTGTTTTTTTCAAAAGGTAATGTTAGATTAACGACTAATTTATAAATCAAAACGGGTAACACTGACAGTCACAGGTGTTGTAACTTTCCCTTAACGTTGCAAAGAAGACAAGACTGCCGGGTATCATCAAAATGTAAGACAATTAAGACAAAACTATAAAAAAAATTATAAGATTGGGTTAAACCTGTCAGATAATAGAACATGTTAATTAAACTTATTGCTGCAATAGCTTTTTATATGTAACCTGTTCATTATGGCCTGTAAATAGGTTGTAAGTTTACTACTATTATAACCCGTATATACTCATAGTTATAGTATATTCATAACATACATTCATATAGTGTGCATCTGTAACAAAATTATAATAGATCGATATTTTGTGAAAATATCGACATCATGGCTAATGCACTTCTGGATGAATGCAAACTACATTTCGTTGCCCTGTACTTGTGACATGTGCAAAGGCAGTAAAGTTGAATTCTATTCTATTTTGATACCCAACAGCTTAGGACATTTGGGGAAAGCCACAACACCTGTGACTGTCAGTGTTACCCGTTTGTTATTTATAAATTTGTAGTTAACCTAAAATTACCTTTTGAAAAAAATAATTTTATGAAAAAGCAACTACTTTGAGATTTATGTCCTGTTGTCTTTTTGCACGATTCAGGATCAACTTCTGTAAAAACAAAGTAACTTTTACTCTTTACTAAATTTTAAATAAGATATTTTTTACTTTTACTTGGGTAGATTTTAAGACTCGTAATTTTATTTCTACCTATAAAAGTAATGGAAATGACCATTGATTAGAGTTATGTTTACGGTTTATTGTCTATTTATACTGTTTATAATTGTGTATCTTTTATTTTTCATAATATTTTGTAGTTATCTGCCATTTTGCACCGTGGTCCGAGAGGATCTGAAATTTCATCTGTGCTGTATGTAATGCATACTAGCATATTTGACAATAAAAGCTGACTTGACTACAGTCACAGTAGTAGTACTTTTTACTTGAGTAGAACATTTTAGTACTCTTTCTACCTCTGTCAGAATATGAGGAAGAAATAAGACAACTGATTGAAATTCTAAGCAGAATTAAAGTTAAATTGGATATAATTATTTTTGCTTGAAAATAACTCATAAAGTAAACATTATGATATAGTGATTAATTATCTAATAAATGCATTTGTACGACAGGATCTTGTTTAAGTGATGTTGCTGTTTCCCCTCTCCACCAGCTGGTGGCGGTAATGACTTGATTCGTTGTTTTTTAACCCCAAGAAGAAGAAGAAGCAGAAGCTAAACGTGACGCTAGCTGTTTTTCTCCACGTGAAGTCATTCTAGAGATTCTGATCATCTGGGGGCTAAATTAGTGAGTGTTTGCAGTCAGATTGTCTTCAGTCCAGCTTCAACGAGAGTTGATCAACGAGCAGTTAACTCCTGCTGAAGAAACATTCACGGATTGTTAAGAAATCTTCAAGTCCGAGGAAGAGATGGATGATCAGAACAGGCCGCTGGATTTCACCCGGACACCCCAGATCATCTTACACCGGATAGGTAGGAAACAGCAACGATGCTGACGGTTTACTGTTGACGCAGGATGGAGATTACGGCTTTAAATCCACCATTTGGGGAGAGATTTTAGCGGAGATTAGGCAGCGAAGCTAAAGCTAGCTCCTGGTGCTAGATAAAGTGGTGGTGGTGTTACGTTAGTCTGCGTGCGTGTCCCCTGATCCGCGGGAACGCGCATCGTCCCAAACTCCCCGGGCGTTTCACAATACCTAAGTACGCAAGTATGTTCTTGTGTGCTTGGTGAAGTTAGTTTTAAGTTTGATAGCAGTTCATGGCACCTCGCTACAGAGGTGTGGCCGAGTTCCCCTTTATTATACAGAGCTGTAGTAAAAAGAAAAGTAACTACACTAAAAATGCTACGCTAAAGAAATAACTAAATACTACGCTAATGATAACTTGCTAACCTGAAAATCGATGTAAAACGCTCACTCACTATTCCAACTCCAACTCGAGCATTGACTGCTTTTATACCCCAAGCGGCAGAGCGACGGACGTCACACACCACCAAATCACGTCACACAAACTCCTGAGCAAATCAAGTTCCGGGAAGATGGCGTTCTGCTAGGACGTGCTGACGAGCTTGGATACCACAGCCCTTGATATATGTCTGATATTAACCGTAAAACTCCGTAGAACCTGTTGTCCTTGCTCATATAATACCTACAAAATGATGAAGCCAAAGAAACCACAGCCTGCAAAGTCTCTTTTTCCACATTGAAGGATTTTATTCTTCATTCAATTTAAACCTTAACTCTATAAATTCCATGCGTGTTCATTTTTATCAGAGAGGAGACGAGTGTAATTTAATTTTCTTTAGATTTTAATACAAGAAATCAAATACTGGTTCACAGGGTTGCTTAAAACAAATCAAATATTTAGTTTACAGAGTGGTATAAATTATCCACACTCTGGGTCACCCTAGGAGGAATGACAACGTATATAACAGAAACATTAAGTTTTATATTTTAACACAAAGTTAGAGAACCTCCCCCTAACGTTAAATATGGGACACAAAACATGATTTGTTCATTCAAACTTTTGCCAAGACCAGCCTCCTTACAACCATGCATGCATAATTAATTACCTTCCTGTTATTCTGACTTTGCAAACCAGCTCTAACTAGAGTTTTTGCTGACCGTTATTTCTTACATGTCCTAATCTATTGCCCTAATCTTTTGCAGTCCAGACATCCTCCATATCCTGTTTTTCTCCACTAGTTTGGGTGCAAAGGTTTAACATCCTGTTCTAAAGTTCCTGTTTTTACCCTAACTAACTTGTATGCACATGACAAAACATCTCTTTAAGCAGTAACAACACTTCAAAGCGGTTATAATAAAGTCACCAATACATTTCATACATCTCAAAGTAATGTTTTATACTGTATTTCCCATCAACATCCAGAGAAAGAGGATGAACATAGCTATGCTTCTACCAGGGATGTTGCTAGCACAACAAAGCGATGCAGAGAAACGCCGGAAAAGACCACGAATGAAAAGAAGACGAAAGGTACGACTGAAGAGCCTTTAAATGAGATGCAGTTAGATGCTATTCTGAAAGCCATTGACTCGCTCGGCAATCGTTTGGATGACCGCATGGAGGACATGCACTCACAAAAGCAGCAGCATAGCACCATGCTAACATCTATTGCTAAAACGGTGCAAATTAACTCGGAAGATCTTAAAGAATGCAAAGTTAAAGTTAAAGGACTGGAGAAAGAGTTGGAAATACTCAAAAAAAGAAAATGAAGAAATAAAGAGTCGTCTGTTGGAATCAGAAAGGTATAGGAGAAGATGGTCTCTTCGTCTGATAGGAAAGAAAGAAAAAATAAACGAAAATGTGAGAGAAGACGTTGTCAAAATCCTGAGTAGAATCATGCCAGGAATGCAGGAGAAAATCGATGATGCTGTTGATGTAGTGCACAGGATGGGAAAACCCATGTAGGAAAACATCGGCATATTATCATCCTCTTTGCAAAAAGACACATCAGAGACGACATCTGGAAGAGAACCAAAGCATCTTCTGTGTGCAAAGAGGAAGGAATCCGCTTCGCTGAGCATCTGACCCGGGAGGACTGGCAGTCTAGGCAGGCATTGTGGCCCAAAATTGACCAGGCTAGAAAGGAGAGGAAGACGGCGGGCTTCAGAGGTCCGTACGGCTTCATCAACGGAAAACGGATAACAGGATAATTGACTATAATGGTATAAGTAACATTTTGTTCGGAGCACTTTATATAAGGGCTTTCAAAACTATAGCTCCAATCCCTTAGTAGTAGCTACTTTTCTGCTGTTTAAAACCAAAGTCTTATTTGGTGTGTTTTCTATGGTTCAATTTAAAACAAATATTTATTTTTCTTCTTTAAACGTAAGGGGACTCAAAGACTCAATTAAGCGTAAGGCTATTTTTCTATTTTGTAAGGGGCAAAAATCAAATTTCTTTTTTCCTCAAGAAACTCATTCGGACAAAACTGATGAAAAGTTCTGGTCTCAACAGTGGGGAGACAAAATCCTGTTCAGCCACGGATCCAATCGCTCCGCTGGGACAGCAATATGTTTCAACAAGCATGAAGGGGAAATACTAACAGCCAAAGTGGACTCTGATGGACACGGGGTTGCATGTATAATTAATGTAGAGGGGGTACTTGTGTTGTTAATTAACATTTATGGGTACAATAATGAAAAGAAAAACAAATATCTTCTCTTTCAAATTTCTAATATTATTGAAGAACTCAAAAATAAATATGCTACAGATCATATCATAATAGGAGGGGATTTTAATCTAACTCAAGATGAATGGTTAGATAGATGGCCAAGCAAATATAATTTGTATCATCCAAATCAAGTAATAAATGACTTTATGAAGCAGAACCATTTAGTTGATATTTGGAGAGAACAAAATCAATTTGATAGATGTTTCACTTGGAGAAAACCAAATGGACAGGCATCCTCAAGAATTGATTATTGGCTAATATCTAATGTTATAGCAGATTATAAATGTATTTCAACTATATCAAGTAGTCCTTTAACAGATCACTGTGTAGTTAATCTAAAGATAATATGTTTACAAAATAACCAAAAAAATATTAGAGATTATTGGAAATTCAACCATTGTCTGCTAGAAAATAAGGAATATTGCAAAGCCATAAAGAAAATTGTAATAGACACTAAAAAAGATAATAATCTTCAAACAGCAGTACATAAATGGGAATTTCTAAAATTTTCTATTCGAAAACACTCTATTTTCTTTAGCAAAAAATTAAAAACACAAAAAAATGAGAAGGAGTCCAAACTCATTCAAACTATTCTCCAAATATATAGTAAAGTTGATTGGTGTGAAGAGGACAAAATTAATTTAGCCAAAACACAAACAGAATTAGATGAATTCTATTTACAGAAAGCTCAAGGAGCTTATATTCGATCTAAAGCCAGATGGATGGAGGAGGGTGAAAGAAGCACAGCATATTTCTGCAGGTTAGAAAAACAAAGACAAATAAAAATTAAATTTCAACTCTCATAATTGATGATAAAGAATGTAGAGATTCAAGAAAAATTGCCCAAGAAGTATTTCAATTTTATAGTGAAATTTATGAATCCTCATATAATGAAAGAAATGCTGAAACCCTTTTTAATTTGATTCGGCATGAAATCCCCAAAATGGATCAAACTTTTAAAAACGGCTGTGAGGAAGAATTGAAATTAGCAGAATTAGATGATGCAATAAAAAAGATGCGTCTAAACCGTACACCTGGTCCTGACGGTCTGACGTCAAATTTTTACAAACATTTTTGGGACGAAATAAAACCCTTACTCTATAATGCTATAAAGGAATGTATCAATTCAAACGAACTAATGGTAACAATGAAACAAGGAATGATTAAATTATTACCCAAACCTGGAAAAGACAAAAAATGTTTAAATAATCTAAGACCAATAACTTTGCTTAACACTGATTATAAAATCCTGACCACTGCATTGGCTACCAGATTGAAAAAGGGTTTACTAAACATTATTAGTCCAACTCAATCGGGTTTCTTAAAAGGAAAATCAATACACAATAATATTCGTATGGTACTCGACATCTTGGATTATAAAACTTTATTTCCAGATGACGGATTGATCTTATTCTTGGATTTCAGCAAAGCCTTTGATTCTGTTGAACACAGATTCATTTTTAAAACCCTTGAACATTTTGGGTTTGGCAAAAATTTTTTAAATATAATATCTATGTTACATAAAGATATCAATAGTTCAGTTTCACTTTCGGAAGGAACCTGCCCCAGATTTCAAATTAAACGAGGAATCAGACAAGGATGCAGTCTTTCCTCCCTTTTATTCACTTTAGTCACTGAGCTTCTCACTATCCATCTAAGATCGTCCAAACTCCAAGGTCTAAATATAAATGATAAATCAATCCTAGTTAGCCAATTAGCAGATGATACAACAATGTTCTTAAAAGACAGAAACCAGATACCAATAGGTTTAAATACGATTAAAATATTTTCAGAGGCTTCAGGATTAAATCTTAATGTTGATAAATGTGAACTAATGAGAATTCATGAAGGATCAGAATCCTCTCTGTTTAATATTCCTGTTAAAAAAAGAAGTTTGTTATCTAGGAGTTTACATTTCAAATGTACCAATAGATAGAAACCAAAATAATTTTCTGAACACAGTAGAAAAAAACAAAAAAATATTAAATAATTGGCTCCAAAGAGATCTTACCTTATTTGGAAGAACACTCCTAACTAAGATGGAATCTATTTCTAGACTAATATACCCTGCTCAATCATTGTCCATATCCCCTAAAATTATTAAAGAAATAAATAAAATGAATCTTGACTTCATATGGAAGAATAAGAATCACTATATTCGAAAAAGTGATCTAGTTAAAAACTATAAAAGTGGTGGCATAAAAGCAATTGATTTTGAAATATTGAATGGAGTATTAAAAATAAAATGGTTACAATCTTTTTTAATTAATTGTGAAGAAATTTGGCATGCAATCCCAAAATTAATATTTGAGAAGGTGGGAGGAATGGAACTCCTCTTAAAATGTGATTTTGAAATCCATAAGCTTCCGGTCAAACTCTCTGAATTCCACAAACAAGCCCTCTTATTTGGAAAGATGGTTTTGCAGCACAACTTCAGCCCTCATAATGTTCCGATATGGAATAATAGAACCGTTTTAGATAGGAACAAAACCATATTTATTAAAAGTTGGATGGATAAAGGAATTTGGTCTGTAATCCAAATCTTAGATATGAATGGAGATATTCTCTCGCTTAAAGACTTAAGTTATAAATATGATTTAGAATTTTCCGTAATTGATTATAATAAGGTGATTAGAAATATTCCAAGTGCTCTGGTCCATCTAATTAAAGCTTCTATTAGTAATATGATTAACCCTAGACTCAAAACAATAACAGTTGATGGGATCAACATACTCAATAAAAAATGCAACAATATTTTCCTGAGGAACAAATTAAATAAGGTCTTTTATCCAAACCCAGTTGTTAGACTCTCCCTATTAAGCAAATTTTCAAAAGAAGAAATTAAAACTTTGAGATATAATTAATTAAAATACCCTCTACCCCCAAAATATAAAGAAATACACTTTAAAACCCTAAATGATATTTACCCATCCAACCATTTCATACAAACGAGATTTAAATTTAATGTAGAAAAATGTTACTTATGTAAACAAAATGATGAATTGACCAAACATCTTTTCTATGATTGTGATAAAATTTCAACAATTTGGAAATCACTTCAGGAGTGGGTTAACACCAATAAAAATCATATAGATAATTTGACGGCTGAGGATGTTTTATTTGGGATTATACTAAAAGATAAATATAGTGAATTTATTATTAATAATCTTATAATCATCACAAAATTCTTTATACACAAATGCCGATACCTCCAAACTCCTCCTAACTGGAATAATCTTAAAAATGAATTGAAACTGCTGATGAGATCATTAGATAAAATGTCCACAACAAATGCTTTTACACTTCACGAATTCATTAAAAAACTTGATAACAATTAAAAATGTAAAATTTATAATCCCCTTTTATATAAGAATATAATATCGATGAATACATTATTCCTTACTAACTCTCCCCTTGTGTGAATCTATTTTTTATTTATTTATTTATTTTATTTTATTTATTTATTTTTTTTTTTACTTATCCTTATTTACTCTATTTTTTTTTTTTCCCTTTAGTTTGAGGTTCATACTGTATGTTTGCTTTCTTTATACCAAACTGCAAAATAACTTCAAAACTCAAAAGCATGGTCTTTGGAGCTTTTCTGTAATTTGTCATTTTGTTTACATATTGTGAAATGTTGTCGTTGTAACTTTTACATGTTCAATAAAAAAAAAATAAAATAAAAAAAAAACTCCTGAGCAAATGGGGAGGACAGGAATGAAATTCAAATGTCGTGCAACCCTAAAATACACAGATGGCGCCACACAGACGGTTTTAGGCTCAAAAGGGAGATTTTATCTAATTTGCACTAAAATGCAAAAAAAAAAGGAGACGAGGACACGTAGAGAGCACTATAAGAAGCATATTTATGTAGTTTATAAGCTACAAAAAGTTGATTTGGTGTTTAGTTGTCCTTTAAAGCGGAGACTCCCTCCAATGTCTCACCGACAGCCGCGCTCATGGAGCGGATACATCGCCGTCATGCAGTTCATGCAGTTGTATAGCAACAACACTGACCCAGGTTGGTAAAAATATTAAATACCTTAAATTATTAGTGCTTGTATCCGGCAGAAACTAATAAATTAATCAATTAACTGTATACCTCTAAAGCTGGTCATCATCAATTGTGTCAGTTGAGCAATAAATAATTTGTAAGAAAAATACTCATATGAAGGAAGCAAGAGTTTTCATTCTAGTAAACAGTCATGTTTCACTAAGAAGCCTTTAAGTAATATGAGGCGGTAAACTAGCATTTAATTAATAGAGCCTTTTATAATCAGCAATGAAAACTTAAGACCATTATTTTACAGGTTTACTATTTTGTATCAATAATTCGTCCTAATTTTTAATATTTGACTAGTCAAAGTTTGTTGTATTTTACTATTGATTTTAAATGTCTAATTAATCCAATTCCCGAGTAAAACTGGTCAATTTATTGAAATATTGGAATGATCGTAGCTGAGCAGTGACATCAACCAAGTACGCTCGGTTCTAATTGGAGAACACCGCAGTGACGTTAGTTTTAAGTTGGGCATTCGACAGACATTCGTTTCATTAAAGCGGAGACTCCCTCCAATGTCTCACCGACAGCCGCGCTCATGGAGCGGATACATCGCGGCCCAAAGGCTCGCTCCTGAAGGCGGTGGGGCGGAGGGACCGCCGTTAAATTTCTCTACATCAAAGAAAATAAATAAATAGGCCGATCGGCTGACAAAGTAACCCCAAAATATTGCTAAGTTGTTGATCGACACCCGAGGAACATGACACATCGATTTATTAAAAAATTAAAATGTATTATATATCATTTTAATATTTTTGCTTTAATGTTATTTTCTTCAATAGCTTCCAAGTCGTGTGAGCAAGTGACACCTAATAGGTCTTAAACTCTCCTAATACATCTAAAGAACAAGACGCAACAATCGATTTCCAATTTGAACAAACATAATATTTTATATTCATATTTTACTGTAATTTTGGGGGGTTTTCTTCAATATCTTCTACATTTTGTGACCAAGTGACACCAAATAGGTCTTAAAGTGTCCTACATCTGCGGAACCAGACACAGCAGTTTATTTATAATTTGATTGCATACTATTTTCTATTAATATTTAACTGTAATATTTTAGATCTTCCTTCAATAGCTTTTAGGTCATATGACAAAGGGACACCAAATCAATACTAAAATGTCTTACTATATCTAAAGAACCAGACACAAAACAATTGATTTTCAATTTAAATACACATCATAATTTCTATTAAAATGTTACCCCTTTTTTTTTGTTTTAGGTTTTTCTTCAATAGCTCCTAGGTTATGTGACCAATTGACACCAGATAATTGCATCAGATACCTTTACAGCTTACAAAAAAACAAAAAAAAAACAAAATAAATAAATCACCACATCCATAAATTTCATTTTTGGTCTCCCTCTCTTCCTCCTGCCTGGTGGCTCAATCCTCAGCATCCTTATCGTAAGTCTCGGGACTTCTAACTCACATCCTACCTGTGAGGCATAACCACTAATAACAGTGATCATTATTCCTTCCATATCAAGCTTCCTTTAAAATAACATCTATTACATTTTTCTTTCTATCTACCCCATAGTAGAATAACTTGAATCCTTCTCCTAAGCTTCTAGCCTGGCTACCTTTCAGCCTGGTCGCCTGAACACGCAGAATATCAACCTTCCTTCACTGTATCATGTCCTCAAACTCTTTAGCTTTACCTGTCATAATCCCAACATTAAAAGTCCCCACTCTCAGTTCCACGCTGTTGAATTTCCTCTTCTCTCTCTGCCTACCAACATGCCTTCTTCCTCTCCTCCTTCGACCAACAGTAGTCCAATTTCCACCGGCACCCTGTGGGTCCGCAGTTGTTGTTAACCCGGGCCTCGACCGATCCAATATGGAGTTCTTGTTTGTGATTTGCATATTTGATTTGGCTTACTTTTTATTTACAAGTTTCCTACTTAACATATGATACACCAACGACCAAAATTCCTTTTTTAATTCATTTCTATCAGACCAGGAAGCTATTGAAGAAAACCCCCCAAATATTACTGTAAAATATGAATGTAAAATATGTGTGTTGAAATGGTAAATAAATTGTTGTCTGGTTCTTTAGGTGTATTAGGACATTTTAAGACCTATTAGGTGTCAGTTGGTCACACAACCTAGAAGCTATTGAAGAAAATAACATTATACTAAAATATTAAAATGAAATATAATAAGTTTTATTTATTTTTAATAAATCAATGTGTCGTGTTCCTCGGGTGTCGCTCAACAACGTAGTAATATTTTGGGGTTACTTTGTCAGCAGATCGCATATGTCGGCCTGTTGATTTATTTTCTTTGTTGTAGAGAAATTTAACGGCGGTCCCTGACCGAAACCACCGCCAAAATAGTAATCCTGTAAAATAATGGTCTTAAGTTTTCATTGCTGATTATAAAAGGCTCTATTAATTAAATGCTAGTTTACCGCCTCATATTACTTAAAGGCTTCTTAGTGAAACATGACTGTTTACTAGAATAAAAACTCTTGCTTCCTTCATAAGAGTATTTGCTTACAAATTATTTATTGCTCAACTGACACAATTGATGATGACCAGCTTTAGAGGTATACAGTTAATTGATTAATTTGATTATAGTTTCTGCCGGATACAAGCACTAATAATTTAAGGTATTTAATATTTTTACCAACCTGGGTCAGTGTTGTCGCTATACAGCTGCATGATTTATTTACAAAACTACTAAACACGGATTAACAAATTAATTTTTTTAATTCATCATCAGGTAAACCCCTATCAAATACCTCCGGCATAAATAGACGAAATATTTTTACTAAAGGTTTTTTATTAGAATGACACAAATCAACCAACAAGTACAGGAAATTTATACTGTGACTATCTCAAAAGCACATGTGTGTGTGTGTGTGTGTGTGTATATGTATATATATACATATATGTATGTGTTTTAAACATTATAGAAGATGAGGAGACTAAAGAAGATGATCCAGGACACGGATAAAGAAGATCGCTCTGAGCTTTTGGGAAATCAGAACATGAACTCTGGTCTCTCCCCCCGACAAAGAAAAAAGAGAGATTATTCTCCACCGATCCAATCTAATGTTTACAGTGCTCTGTTTGATAATTAACGGGTACTGTGGTAAAATAATTTTTTGTACTATGAATTTACATGCCAAAATGGTTTTATAAAGTTTGACTATACAGGTTATACAATACTAATATAAACTAAACAAGTATCAGATAAAAATATATTTTATTTTCAGATACTTGCCGTTATCCGTCACATTTACTAATACTAAAACCCCTTTATATCTGACTTTTATCTGCTACTAAAGATCAAACTTAGCGGGGTCAGGCTGTGGTGAGCGGGAAAAACAAACTCCGCCCGCTGAGCCTACAGCTACTGCAGCCCGTCTGCCGCGCTGAGCTGCTCCGAAAACGCCGGAGAATATTTTAAAATAGGCAGATTCTTAATAAACTGACCATATAGATGAAGTTAGGTCTACTTTCTCACCTAAAATACACGGACAGCTTGGCATGCAAAAAATATCTTTAGTAAAATAATGTTTTAGTCGTAAGCCCTCTCACCAACAGTAAGGCAAAGGTTACAGAGATGGAAAATGTGTTTTTTTTGTTTTTGAAAAACAGAAAATGGAAGCGAGGCTACCCAACATTTTTGTGACTGCTCTTCCTGAACATGGAAAAATTATGGGACAGCGCCACAATAACACTGAATAACGCTGCAAATATTTTAAATACAGTACGATTTAAAAAAATTCAAATACTTAAAAAATGAGTTTTGGCATCATGCCGCTGAGAACGATGTACTCATTTTAACAACATAAAACTTTATTCCTAAACTTTTCATGAAGAACTATTAATAAACCATTGAGGTTATAATCATTTCATTGTCCTGTTGTCGCACAGTAGCCTACATCTATTGCGCATGCGCTGATAAAAAGAATGACATTGTGAATCGTAAAGGAGACAATGAACAGCACAGAAGACCGAGCCGCGAAGGAGACTGTTGAAGAGACTGGAGGAGGCGCGTACGTGGGCAATGATATGACTAGCAGCGGAAAAAAGAGGACTAGCTAATATCTGTTGTGTGACAGGTTAGCTAACTAACTAGGGAAATGTGAAGCGGAGTGGAGTCGGTCAAACTTCCTTACGTCCCTCTTTACTTTTTGAAATAAAAAACGGTAATTTCAACATGTACAATTATCCTGTCTCAAGCCTGTGTGTAGTAAAGTTTGTAATAAAGCAAACCGCTTGTAAATCCATCAAGATTTCATCGAGTTAAGAATATTTTCATTTAACCTGATCAGGCTTCATAACATGCAAATAGGCGGGGAAAAAACCAAAGTTCATAATCAAGTTACTTTTTGAAATCAAATGCGGTAATTTCAACATGTACAATTATTCTCTATCAAGCCTGTGCATAGTAACGGTTGTAATAAAGCGAACCCCTTGTGAATCCATAAATTTTTCACAGAGTTATTAGTATTTTTATGTAAGCTGATCACTCACCTTCCATCTGCTGCCATAGAACGGGGCTCGTCAGTTGACTGCAGCAAGATGGCCGCTGTTTAGCAACGCTGCCGCATCTCGCTTGCGTCATCTAGTGTTTATACATGTCTATGGGCTATACGAGGCCCAAGTTGGTTTCCGTTTCTGGCTTCTGATTTGGGAAATGGCTACAAGGGCAATTGCAGCAAATTTCTCTCTACTCTGAGCTTCAATCTGCTCTATTTTTAAAACTACATTCTGATTTAGCATTTAAATGAATAAAACTAAAATAGATATTAATCTTTAATACTTTAAAACTAAAGAGTAAAAAATTGTTACGACTTGATTCCCCTGCTGCATTGGACAGAAATGATGAAAAAGTGCAATATAGGCAATGTTATGTTTTTATTTTATAGTCTGTTTCATCACAGCTGCTGTTGTCAATCTGTACTTTTGTCTAAACATGTTCCTGATATCCATGTCAGCAAACGTCTTGTCCAGCAGGTGTTTAAGCATCAGTATCCCCAGACAGGACAGGCAGGCTGCTAAGGCTATACACGTATATATACAGCAGAGATGTGGCTGTTAAATATATTGGTTTTTGTATGCTTTGACATGTTGTCTGTTTAAACCATGATCTTTTCATATATATTAAACAGATAGTTACACACAAAAGGCAGTTAATAATTTATATAAAACACATTTAATTGTGCATTACTGTAATTTCTAGTATACTTAACCTATAACTGTATAAGCTACAGAATGAGAAAATATGCACACACACACATCAGTATCATTTTACCTTTATTCCTGTTCTGTGAACTAGGATCTGTATAGAGATGATGTTTCAAGGTTCTTTTGAGATAAAAACAGGAACCGAACACGGTTACTCAATTTATTTCGGATCATTTATATACCGCAAATTCACATTTGTCATCTTAATTCATATCAATACAAATATGTAAATATTACAATCTGATACGTTTTATATTTAAGGAATCCCAGCAAAATGTGCACCCAGACAAATAAGATAGAAATCCATATCACACCTCTCACCCAGAACTGGCCCGCCAGCAATGAAATCAAACCCAGGAAAACATTTTGGATTTTCACTTCTTCTTAAAAAATGTTTATTTATTGAATTTGTTTTTATTCTGTCATTAAATTAGTGATAAATCGTTTGGGAATGTTTCCCAAAAAAAGTTTAGAAATGATCACAAACAAAAGTGATTAATACTTCATTGATCTTGTGGAGGGGATATTAATTTGTCCAGTTCTACAACATTTATAATCATACAGATGAACAAACATATAGCTGGAGGGGATGGAACAGCTGCTGGGTGTTTCCGAGGATACAGCAGCAGAGATGGAAGAGTAGTTTTTTTTAAATAATTTGAAAGAAATAGAAACAATTCACAGAGATATTGAATAATGTACAAGTAAAGATATTTTTGCAACAGGTTCTCTGAGGGAGATTATCTCCTCCAGCCATGGAAAGGAAGCCTATTCAAGACAAGCCTAAACATAAGTCAAAACACAGACAGCTTGGCATGCAAAAAGAACTTCAGTAAAGGCCTGTTTTAATAAACCCCCTAAACAACAGTAAAGTAGGCTACACGCTACAGTGAGGTCGAATTTTTTGCTTTTGAAAAACAGAAAACTGAAGTTAGGCTACTCAACCTTTTGTGACCTTACACTACGCCTGGACGAAATGAGCTAAAATTAATATCATCGTATATTGAACCTTTAATCTCGGTAACAGTAAATTGTTGAAGTGTGTATGTATGTATGTGTGTGTATATATATATATAGTGCTGTCATGCGATTAAAACTGCAATGGTAAAAATCGACTGAGAATGGAGAAAAAGAAACGAAGAACCATAAACGTCTCCATCAGTATGTCTGCGTCTGAGTGCAAACATGCTATCGGAAGAGCATAAACTAGGCTTGAGACATTGCTCCTCTCCTCTCCCGTGGGGTCCCTCTTTATTTGAGGGGAATCAGAAACATTGTGCAGACTCTCTGCCTGCTAAAATAGCCCCCTGCTGTCACACAGACGACACATCCCAAGAGACAGGAAGAGGCGGAGGTGTTGCGGCTGCAGTTAGGTATAATTGGAGGTGTGCGTAAAAAAAGAAAAACGAAACGCAATATGTGATTGTCGGTGTTGAATTATTATCATTCGGTTGGTTGGTGTTGAATCTGTGGCGCACCGCCACCTCCCTGATTCGTCCGGGTGTGGGAAATACTGTCTGTATGTTTTGTATTTCAATAAATTAAACCAAAAACACAATTTTAATGGCGGAGCAGAACTTTTAAAAATTAAAAGATTTGATTAAAGACAGCATTTAAGTCTATTAAATTTCACAAAATGCGCCGGGAGCTACTCCTGCAGGAAAACAGAGGGCATAGTAATGCTAAACATTAGGTACTGACTGGGAAAAAAATAAATAAAACCATTTAATTATTCTTGGCACAACACTGCTACCTCTATTGCAATATGGGATATCAATTCTAAAAAGCAGTCATGCTTCTGTCATGTCTAGCTTCCACAGAGCAATGGCAACTTGTTTCTTTAAAGTGTAACTTAACCCCATGAGAAGGCATTATCCTGCCCTCAGACAACATTTTAAAAGCTCTACCAAAGTGGGCAGGACCAGGAGGCACGGAGGGGCATGGCCAAGTGTGGAGGAAGAGTGTGGGGTTGGGCGGTGGGGCGCAGTCACACCTGAGCCAACTCGAATTGATACGCGGTGGGGCCGCTGCACTCCATAAAGCCTCTCTTTACCTCAAATAAGGGATGAAATTATGATGTCTCTTCTTCGCCATCACGCCAGTTAAAGGGAGGCTTTATGGATCTCAGCAGCCCCACACAGTATCAGTCTGAGCCGTTGGTTCAGGCAGCGGTGACTCAACGCTCAGCGTTGCAGAGGCCCACGGGATCGGTCCAGCCTCTGAGTGGTAACGCTAACAGAGGCTAACGTTCAAAACACCCCCATAGCTCTCTGGCCGTAGGCTGTTGTAAATCCAGTGTGTTTACTCTATTTCCACGTTTTTCGGTTTAAACCACCTCCCCATTGTAGTCTTCCATAGTGCAATATATGGATTTCAGCTTTCACTGTATGAGAATTACTTTGGTATGTGCGTAGCACACAAGATACGCATTCCAGCTCGCCATGGGGTTGGGCAAGTGGGTCTGAGAGAGGGCGTCTCTGTGAGACCATGCCTGTGACATAGACAATGGGAAAGATGTACTGCTCTCAGCCAACCAGAAAATTAAAATGCAGTAGCTACAAATTGGCCATGAGTGGCAGCACCAAGACATTTTTTGACCAAAAAGTGTAGAATTTAACAAGTTTAAACGAAAATGTCAAAAAATGCCCTGAAACTGAAGGATTGCATTGGTAAGGAGCCATTTATACAGTTTCTAAGTACAAAAAAGTTGTTTTTGGGTTTAGTTACTCTTTAAGGGACACAGCTGTCGCTCCAGCACTGAATTTAGGTGGCTGCACATGTAGATGAATTTTTGTTCCGACATCCTAAAGTTCTGTAGCCACTGAGCTTGCTGAAACCCAGGACAATGACTTAGGGCTGGTTAAACGACCAAACCGATGGTCGGCCATGACGACTTCACAGAACAGTCATCTGAAAGACGCATACACAAAATACTTAATACTAAAGCCACATTTTCAACATACGTTTTTACACTTTAGCGAATAAATAAATTCCCAGAACCTATTTATAGCCCACCACACCGGGGTAGTATTAGCATCGGCTTACCCACACAAGCCGGCTCCTGTCTGTAGCGTCATACTCCTGCAGGGTTTTTCACACTCGTTTGTACTTTACCATGTATTTCCTTGTGGCATTTTGCTTTTCCAGGGTCTTTATTCTTCGATGAGAGAGGCTTTCTCTCTTTCCACCATATGACACACCCGCTTACTTGAGATGCTCTGGTGCGGGGATCCCCAACTCCAAGCCTGGAGGGCCAGCATCCTGCAGGTTTTAGTTCTTTCCCTGGTTCAACCCACCAGAATCAAATGATGGCTCGTTAGCAGGCCTATGCAGAACTTTGCCATGCTGAGGAGGAAGTTTGTGAATAGTTAATTTCAATGACTAACATACGTACATATATATACACACACTACATAATGGTTGATAACATTACTTTTCTTTGTATTTACTGATGTTACTCAGATCTCTTGATTTGTTTCTTTGTCTTACAAACTTAATGATAAAAAATGTGTGTAAAATGACTTAATTCAATTCTTAGCTAAATTAGTTAATTGAAAAAAAAATAACCAGGGAGGCGCACAAATATTTTCTACATTTTGATAGTGATAATTATAGATATAGATTAATATCACTATTCCCTTAATTAATATGCTCTTTATCTATATTGTCCAACCCTGATTCCTAAACCCTTATTCTAATTTGGATGTGAATACTCTCAAATTACAGCTGAGGGTCAGCACTTTAAGCCCATATTGATTACGTAAACGTATCCCGAGTATGTTTTTGTAAACGGCTACAATAACAAAACTTGTCACTATCCAAATATTTCTGGGCCTAACTGTATCATATGACAGACTTATGGTGATCAATATGTGTCACATCAGACATTGAGTCAAGAGTATCCCAGAACTATTTGGCCATTTTTACTTCACAGACAATTTCAGATAAAACATGACCACCAATCAGCTTAATAGATTGCTCATGTTTTAGGAGGAAGATCTGAAGCTGCTGTTGCACTTCATGTTTTCTATGTGAGACTAAATAGAGGGATCAAAGTAGTTGAATTCCCTGATGATTTCCATTTACGGCCCTACCACGAACCTCACTGGATCCTCTAAGAGCCAGTCCTTTCTGTGTCAAAAGCTTAACAAACACAACTCTTCCCAACACTTGAGTGTAGTTTAAAATATTTCCAAACTACCTACATTTTCACTCTCTTGAGGCAACACGTTTGCCCTGCATTAGCCTGCTAGCTAGTAGCTCAATATTATGGTGTCTGATTTCTAGGGGTGGGAATCTTACAACATCTCATGATTCAATTCGATTCCGATTCTTGGGGTGACGATTCGATTCAGAAACGATTCTCGATTCAAATCAAAAAAAAAATTTCTTAATCAATACTCTTTCATTCATCATTTGTGTTTGTAAAACATACAAACTTGATCTGCCAAGTGTCTGCGATGAAGTGAGCCATGAATGTAATAGGGCATCAACACAAAATGGATTTTACAATCTATGTTGAGAGAAGGGAACTGGTTCAAAAGTAACAAGACATGAAATTGCAACTGGACATCCAAGACCTTTTAAACAAAATTTCTAGTCTTGAAAAAAAATGCTGATATATTTTTAGAATAAAAAATATGTATTTTGTTTGTTCTTTGGTACGTAGTAGAAAATACATTGAAAATATTTAGTATGCACCAAATGTTGCTTATCATACATCATTAAACAGAAATTTATGGCTTATGTTATTATTTTCATTGTTTTTGTTCGAAATTTTAAAAGTCCTAACGTTATTGAACTCAACATATATTTCCGACTTCGTTGAAAGCGCCACAGGTGTGCAGCGCTGCTGGATGTTTATGTGTAGCTTACAAAGAAAGATCGCTCTTATATACTTGCAGATTTAAAAAAAAAAAAAAAACTTTAGCCAAGGGTGTCATCACCATGGATAAGACCTTTTAGACGGCCCAAACATTTATCTTCAGGAAAGACGGGGTGGGCTGAATTTCTCTTTCGTCTTTCATGCTGAAGCTTTAGCCTAGCCGCTACAGCTAGCTAGCGCTAGCAGCTAGTGCTAGCTAGCCAACGGCGCATCAGACCTGTCAATGCGACGGTGGCCGTTGCATGACAAACAGTACGCGAAGCGAAAATGTAAAAGGTTTAGAAAACATATTTTTTGAGAATCGATTCTCAAACATTTCGGATCGATTCTGAATCTTGTTAAATAGGAATCGAGATTCAGACGATTCCCTACTGATTTCCCCTCCTGCTGTAAATTGTGTCGTTGCTGTGTTGTTGTCCTCCAGGCAACAAAGAATACTGATGTAGAAGAATTTCTTAAAATTAAAACTAAGCCAATGTCATTCTGACAACCTCTATCAAAACTTTTTGTTGTTTTACAAGTTTATATCTGATCTTTTCAAAACAATTTAGATTGTTTGAAAATCTCATGATCTGGCCATATCTGCGATCACATGATTGGATCATGGCATTACTAGCAACTTTATATTACTGTGGGATTTTTCTAAGATCAAGGCTAGATTCAGTACAGTATATGTACTTGGTGGGTGGCGCAGTGGTTAGCGCTGTTGCCTTGCAGCAAGAAGGTCGTGGGTTCGTATCCCGGCCCAGGTTCTTTCTGCATGGAGTTTGCATGTTCTCCCCGTGTATGCGTGGGTTCTCTCCGGGTACTCCGGCTTCCTCCCACAGTCCAAAAACATGCATGATAGGTGAATTGATCACTCTAAATTGTCCCTAGTGAGTGTGAGTGTGAATGGTTGTCTGTCTCTCTGTGTTGGCCCTGCAACAGGCTGGCGTCCTGTTCAGAGTGTACCCTGCCTAACGCCTGATAATTGCTGGGATAGGCTCCAGCTGCCCCGTGACCCTGAATTGGATAAGCGGTTAAGAAGATGGATGGATATGTACTTGGTAGAGGCCACACTTTGGTTGAATTATTGCACCAATATGACATGGCATGGGGACCATCAGCCTATTTTACTGTTGAGGTTTTAAGAAAGACCAGATTTGTCTAAGAGCTCAACCTAAATGTAATTATCATAGAAATAACTTTTTTGTATTGTTTTTAGAGATTAGATTGCATGATGGAGATTTTCCTTCAGATAATCTAATGGAAATATGGTTTTGATATTTTAATCCTCTTTTAAAGATGTAGCTAATTTTAGGACTAAATAGTTTTCATAGTATCTTTATATGTATATGAAGTGATGGAGAAAAACTGTTTTCGTTAACCTGAAATCAAAACCTCCTGTTTTTTTGTTTGTTTTTCTTAGACCATCTACTGGATCATGTTGGGAAAGAGGATGTTTTCTCTGACCAGCAGTTCTGTGAAAAGAAGAGCAAATCCAGGTTGGACCAGAAGGAACCAGAACGTCTAAAGGTGATAGAAGAGCAGCAAGAGCCAGAACATTCCTGGATGAAAGAGGATGCATTAGAGCTGTGCAGAAATGAGCATAACGGGGAGCTAGTATTTACGGACACTGAAGATACATTCATGGTGACTCCCACACATTTAGAAAAGGGCCACATTAACCCAGAACCAATCAGGAACCAAGTCTTCTCTCAGGACTACAATGAAACTGAGAACCAGGATCAGGAAGGAAACCATGATAAAGACTCTGGATCACAGCGAGATAAAGAGCCGAAACCAAATAGAAGACGGAAGAAAACTATGAATAAAAACAATTCAGAAACCAAAAGGGAGAAGAAAACTGACACAGAAAACTATTTGCATCTTTGTAGAATATGTGGTGTTTTTTTTACTAACAAAAGTAAGTTGACTAAACACTTGAAAAGTCACACAGGTGAGAAACACTTTCCGTGTACAACATGTGGTAAAAGGTTTAGGAATAGATACGATTTAACAGGTCATATCAGAACCCACACAGGTGAGAAGCCTTTCTCTTGTTCAATGTGTGGAAAAGATTTTAGTGTGAAAGGAACTTTGACTAAACACATGAAAGTTCACACAGAAGAGAAGCCTTTTTCTTGTACAATTTGTGACAACAGTTTTTGTCAGAAAGCAAATTTAACCCGTCACATGAGTGTTCACGCACAAGAGAAGCCTTTCTCTTGTGCAATTTGTGGCAAAAGTTTTACTGAGAAAGCATATTTAAATTGTCACATGAGAACTCACACAGGTGAGAAACCTTTCTCTTGTGCAATTTGTGTCAAAAGTTTCACTCAGAAAGCCCATTTAAACAGACACATGAGAAACCACTCAGAAGAGAAGCCTTTTGTCCTGTAAAATATGTGGCAAAGCTTTCAGTCAGAAAGTAAGTTTAACCAGTCACATGAGTGTTCACACAGAAGAGAAGCATTTCCCTTGTACAATTTGTGGCAAACGTTTCAGTCAGAAAGTACATTTAACCAGTCACATGAAAGTTCACACAGGAGAGAAGCCTTTCTTCTGTAAAATGTGTGACAAAAGTTTCAGTCAGAAAGTTAGTTTAACCAATCACATGAGTGTTCACACAGAAGAGAAGCCTTTCTCCTGTAAAATGTGTGGAAGAGGTTTTAGTGGAAAAGTTAATTTAACTAAACACATGAGCGTTCACAAAGTTGAAAAACCTTTCTCTTGTTCAAGGTGTGGCAAAAGTTTTAGTGAGAAAGGAACTTTGACTAGACACATGAGAGTTCACACAGAAGAGAAGCCCTTCTCTTGTACAATATGTGGCAAAACTTTTAATGACAAAGTAAGTTTAACTTATCACATGAAAATTCACACCGATGTTAAGCCTTTCTGTTGTACATTGTGTGGCAAAAGTTTCACTTGGAAGGGATATTTAACCAAACACATGAGAGTTCACACAGGTGAGAAGCCTTTCTCTTGTACAGTTTTTGGCAAGAATGTTAGTCACAAAGAAAATTGTACTCATCACATGAGAGCTCACTAGGGTTGGGCATCAAGAATCGAACATAGATTGGAATCAAGATATATGTCTATTCTCCCAGAATCATTCCAATTTTAAAACATTTTTAAAGACTGGTTTTACGTCCCATTTAAGCTTTTCCCTGTGTTGCTTCTTTAGCCCGCTGTGTGCGCATGCGGTGAACATGAGGACCAGTTACAAGTGGCCGTGCAAAGGCATCCACCAGTTCATCGATTATGGGATACCCAACTGTGCTAGATGCGTCGGACATTCATTAACATTTCTTACGAACTCCTCGTTGAGCTTTGTAACTGTGAAGAGAAGAAACGAGACACAGTGGCGCCTGAACAGCACTACGTTTGAGGGCATCTGTATTTGTCTCCGCTTCCTGGCCTCCCTGTAGTCCCACGTGATTACATCATAGTTTTTGGTGCAATTCTTGGTCTGTCTGGACCAAGGTGACCTTTCGCTGGTGCTCCTCTACCTTTATCACAAGAATATTCTTTGTCCATTGCAGTCTCCATTTTCCTCCATTAGTGCATTAAAGGGCTAATTTCACAAAAGTTGATACATTATCTTTAGTAATATTGATAACTTCAACAGCGTCCTTACAGGTCTGCCTAAAAAGTCAGACACCTGCAGCTGATCTAGAATGCTGCTACTGGCATCATCACTAGAACCACGAATGTGGAGCACACCAGTTCCTAAGTCCTTATACTGGCTCTCTGTAGCTCAGAGAATAGACTTATAATACTAATACTCCTAGTTTATAAATCATTAAATCTTTTAGCACCAAAGTAAGACCTGTTGTCACTACACCAACCCAGTAGATCACTCAGGTCCTCCAAGTCTAGTTTACTAAACATCCCTAGAATCAGAAACAAACATGCCCTGCATCCGAATCCTATATTATGTACCATATGCTACATAGTAGCAACTACTTGCCGATTGATGCATGAAATCGGACATACTGCTCCACCATTTTACCGGGATGTTTACAGTACGTCGCCTGTGGTCCCGTCCTCAGTAGCCGACATCACTCTTCTAAAATTTTGGGGCTTCCGCTGCATTGTGGGATAGCGTCGCATACATTGGATATATGCCTACTACACCAATCCATACTGGAGATTCGGATGTACTACATCGCTCGCTTACTGCTTTTTGCCTGCTACGTAGTAGGCATAGTAGGGCTATTCGGAGGCAGGGATGGAGAAGCAGCTTTCAGTTTCTATGCTTCTGAAATCTGGAACAAACTTCTAGACAGCAGCAAAGCTGCTAAATTGTTATGCTCTTTTAAATCAAAGATTATAACACTTTTGTTTAGAGCTGTCTTTGAGTAATGTTCTAATGTAATTTTTTGACAGTTATTTTGTGTTTTTCTTAAATTGCTGTTTTTATTCATGCTGTTCTTGTTTCTCTACCACCAAATCATGTAAAGCACATTGAATATTTTTTTATTGATTATATTGTTTCATGCTTAATTGCGGTTTTTAACTTTCATAGTTTTATGTGTTCTTTGTCTTACTATATGATTTGATCATGTTTTGTGCTTTTTTTACTTTCTATGCATTTATCATATGTTTGGCTACTTTATAACTGAATCATGTAACACACATTGAATTCCCTTGTGTTGAAAGTGTGCTATATAAATAAAATTGCTTTGATTTGGTTAATAACGTAATTCAACCCCATCCAGTCTGTAATTTACTGTTGTTGGAAAAACATTATTAAATAAAATGAGTGAGTGAGATTCCTTCATTATATGGAGGTTATTTAATGGGCTTGTTTGATCAAGCAAGGAGGAACAGTTTTACAGAATATTCCCAACAGCTGAACCTCCTCCCACTACAGCCTAGTTTATGGTTCTGTATTTTGACGGAGACGGATTGACGCAGCGCCATTATCCGCCAACGCAAGGGCTCTCTGTCACATACGCAAGGACACACGGAGTAGAGGCCCAAATCTTGACTCCGTCAAAGAAGAGCGTATGCATCTGATTGGTCAGTTTCAGTAACACCCAGAGATCGTTTCACCAGAGCGGTGCTCTACAGTCGCTGTAATCAGTAGTTAATGCAGCGTTTGGCCGCTATATGTTTTATATTGAAAGGATAATTTATCTTATCTGGTCTTTTGATGATTTTGAAGATAAGGTGTAGGAAAACAACAAAAACGGTTACTGTGTTTTGTTTCCATGTGTCTCTAGCGTATTCTATGAGCTGCACTTCTAGTGAAAAGCTTTACAGCTTAATCAAAACTTATTTTATGTCGTTATTTGCTCCTTGAGGAAGAAATGCGTTCACAAGCCTAGAAAAAAAACTAACGGTGCTGTGTAGGCAGAGACGCCTTGAAAACTTGGCACCTAAAAATACTAGGTAAACTTAAATCTGGAAAGCAAAGTGCATTTTGATCCTTGCACTTTTTTTCTTTTTTTTATTACAAGAGTTTGTTCAGTATTTTGGGATGTATTATGCTGGTGAAACATATAAAAAAGACCACTCTAGAATAGAAAATGTGTCAATGTTAATATAGTTATCCAAAACACATTAATATGCTAGTCAGTAGATTAAAAAAGGAAAACGTGGTTGACTTTAGTGATGCTGTCTTACTCACACTCTTGTCGAGAAATGCAAAGAATTACCACCTGATCTTTCTGCTACTGTTTATTAGAGGAAAAGGCCAAAAGAAGAACTATCTAGAACTGTTGCCTACTTTTAACTTTTGAAAATGTTCACAGTTCTGTGTGTTATGCTTTAAAGAGCATTTAGTGTCATTTTGAATGCTGTTAATTTACTGTTTCAGTGATTTATTAGGTTCTAATTGGGTATATGAAAAATATTCCACATCTGGGTTGCATGGATTACTAACTAATTCAAAATACTTCATTAACTTCTTGGAGTATCCAGGGTGCGATTAGCTGGGGGGGAATTCCCCTCCTCTGCTTGTGAGCCCCCCTCTGGTGATTAATTTCTTATCTCTGGGGGGGTGTTCTTTTTTTTTGTTTGTTCCTCTCGCTTGTTCTTTATATGACTTCTGCAACCCCTGTAATTCTCTTTAGACAGTACAATAACCAAGACACCATAGGAGAACACCTTAAAAAAATTGATGGCTGCAGTTTACACGTTCCCAGTCTCCACAGCAGAGTTTAGGATGGGATTCAGCACAGTCAATGCTATATTGATAGATGAGACTAGAATGATAAAGCACTCAACCATCTCTGAACGGAGGAATAATGATCTTACGAGCTTAATAAAACTGCGTGCTGATTTGGGCATTGTGCTGGACCTTCCCGGAGCTTTACACTGACAAAAAAAGTTTTAGCCCTTTAACTTGTAAATAAAATGACTAAGCTATTCTCAAACTCACAACTGCCCAGGGGGTCTCATTTATAAAGCTTGCTTACGCACAAAACAGGGTCTGAAAACTACGCAAGCAACTTTATACACTAAGTTTGGGATTTATAGAAAAAAACGTGGCAGAAAAATGTGTGCAACTTTAAGCTCACTAAGGATCTTTCTCACGCAGTTTTTGGACACGGAGGACACTGACAGCGCAGCAGGACGGAATTCCAAAATTGTGAAATTAAGCTACATTTTTAGACTTGTGGAGCACTGCACACACAGACGAACACAATCAACACACAAACGTCTTCCCCCTCCCCTCTAGGAACTGAGAATAAAAGGAGAAGTTGATTAAAAATATTTTGCATTTAAGAATTATGTTCATATCTATGTCTACTGATTGCATAGCCATTGCACGTATTGGTGCATGTGTGAAGAACAAATATGTATCAGCGTCCCAGCATAATTCTGCACAATGGATGCTGTAGCGCCCATTGAAGATTTGAAGATTTTTTTAAGTCAGGGACGCTGCTGTGTCAACGGCGTGTCACCTGCAGCTCTTCCATTTATTTTTATGACCCTCAATCAATATTTTGCATGGATGATACTTTTTAAAAGTAGCTTTGAAGCGCACCTTTTCACCAGGCTTTAAATATCTAGGAGAGCTTATATTTATTATGTTCTAGTGTGATTTAGTTTAGTTTTTTTTATTTGCTTTGATTCCAGTTTTACTGTCGCTACAAGAGATAGCCATAGCCTATAAATAAAACTTAACATTTAATATTCTTATTTGTTAATCGCTTGTGCTGCTGCTTTTATTTATTAATTTATGTTTAAGTTAGTTTTTACTTTTGTCTTCTAACACATTATTTTTGTAACTATATTTTTTTCTTTTTATGTGAAGCCATTGGCTAAGTAAAGCTCTATATAGATCAACATTGATTGATTGAAATAAAACAGTTGTGTCTTTCTCCGTGAAACACCCCATATTAACTTCTTAATCATATTAAGTCCATGTATTCATGAATATTTAATCAATAGTCGTCCTCATGTCATTTTTTCTGCTGAAGATATTTGCTGAATATCGAAATAAAAACTTAACATGAGAAGAAATTAGGGAAAAACAGTTTTTTTGTATGTTATCAATTATTAATGAACGATACATTGTTGGTGTTTTAACTTTTGGTAAAGGAAAACACACATCAAGGCCTGGTCTGGAGAAGTGACAATTTTTTTTACAAATTGTAATTTTACTTGAGGATTTCTCTAACACCACTAATTTTGCGTGCAATTGAGTAATATTGTAGCAATGTAACCATTGTACTTGAGTAACAACTTTCAGTACTCTTTCCACCGCCTGTTATGCACAAGTCAGTAAAGAAGTTAACTCATTTGTTAATTCTCTCACATATGCTTTAATTTACGAATTTTACTGTATTTGTTATGTGGTCAGGCTGTTCTTAGGACGTCTGTAAGGGGCCTGTTTGCTTAGGCATTATTGCTCAAAATGTGTGCAGTCCACACATCGCATAAGACATTCACAAATTGAGGTATGTTGGAATATTTAGTTGCAGGAAAAATAATGCTGCAGATTGTACAGTGGTCTGTATTTTTGGTTTGTGCTGTTTAATCTGATGTAGAATCTAATGAGCGGGAGGGGTTTAGCCTAGGCTAGGGCTGGACAATAAATATCAATATATATCATGTTAGATTTTTATTCAATAATGGTGATATGAGTTTTAAACACATTCAGATATTACGATATGTGATTACAGCGCTTCACTGACTGCCGTTCATTGCCAAACAGAAAGAACTGCAACACACTGGCAAGGTGAGTGATGACATACATACACCACGTAAAGAAGCCCAGCAGCAGTTAGCTGTGCTTAGGATAGACCTGTATTATATATTGAGCACAAACTCCGTAATCATATACTGCAATGTTTATATATGATTATGCTGAGCACAGCCAACTGCTGTCTAATGTCTCCTCCCTGACCTCCTCGCTCTGTAGGAGTAACAAAGATTTATTGTAAATATGTGGGAAAACTAATGAACACAAGTTCTGCACAAAAATGAAAGAGGATTGACGAGGCTGAAGTTGGATTCTATTTTTAGCTGCCAATTACGTAAGGGAAATAATGGACGACGCGAGAGTGTGAACCGTCCGGTGAAGTCCGTTATGATAATGGACACCTTGTCGGGGATTATCCCGCTTATACCATAATAAGGTGTTTTAGAGTTAAAATCGTGAGGGTTTTTATTTTTATTCATACAACACTTGGTTCCGACCTCTGATTGGACAAGAGACTTTCCGAGAGTGCTGATATTGCAGTACAACAGCACTGGAACTTTTTACGAACAGTATCTCTCCGCCATACGAGAGCTCTAATGTTTGTATTTGAAATGTTTGTGTGTAGGAAAGGTTTGTGTTGTCTGGCAACAGCCTTTTCTCCCTTCCAGTTGAAACTATTTGTGTTTGCGGAGCTAAATAAATGATTAAACAAACAATCAAATCATAATCTGCTGTGGCTATTTTTATGTCGTAAAATGTGCCTGTAGAACTGTTGTATAAAAGCAACATCACACTCAAGGTCGGGCTGTTGTGCGGAATATCAGCACTGGTGTGATTATCTTTGAACCAGTGCAATAATTTAGAACTGTTATCAGGCAATTTGATGGGACGCCTTTTCTAGTTTTACATTATGTAAGGGATAATGCCCGACGAGGTGTACATTATCAGAAAATAATCGACGATGCGGAGGCGTTAACCGTCCGACACGAAGCGGAGGACGGTTGCTTCCGCGAAGTCCATTGTGTTCTGATAATGGACAACTCGAAGGGCATTATCCCGCTTATACCATCGTCACTTACGAAAGAAAGACATTTAATCAATTTATAATACTTTAATGTGTTTTTAAGTTAAAATCGAGGTTTTTTTATATAAGTCGAGTGCACTATTTAATATCTCCCGCATACAGATGTTGCCAAGCAACGTGGCCAGAGCGAGCCGACCGCAGCGATTTATCAGTGCTGGAAAGCTAGATGATGGCTTTACTTTACGTTACATGATAAAAAATATCATTTCAGAAGGTCAGTACACTACTTACTGCTTGTGTGTGTCCAGAGGATGATGGGTGCATCAGCGCTCATTCTTCAGATGCGTTCTGAGTTTATGGAGTTTAACCATTTGCTCCAGCAGCTGCTTATGGATGAGGTTCGCTTTCAGGGCTACTTCCATCTGTGCTGCGCCTAATTTTACGACCTCCTGGGCCGCATCGGAGCTTAAATCCCCTACCAGGACACCAACTACATATTCTCTGTTCCTCCTTAGGAGCCCCTATCCATCTGACTTCGGTAAGTGTTATTTCTGATAATTAAAATCTGCGTTTGTTGAAAATGTTTCCACTGGTCCCGCGCTTCATTCAAGATACATGTATAGTGACATAACTACAGTGAGACGCTCTGATTGGTTGCTGCACTGCGTTAACTGCGTTGGGTCTGTCAAAAGTTAAACTAGCTGAACTTCTGCGTTGCTGCGTTGCCATATGTAACGCAAGTGAAGTTGACGGAGCCAACGTACACAACGCACCGCAGAGACTTTGACGGACCTCTGACGTACTCTACCATAGACTTTGCATGTAATCTTGCCGCAACTGACGCTGACGCATGGGGCGGTGTGAATGCAGCTAAATACTTCTGCCAATGCAGGATGGAGCTGTAGCATTTGTCCAAAAACACAATCAGTAACCATCATGAACTTTGCAGAATATCCTTGTACTGTATCGTCAAGTTTATGACAATACCCATGATGGCCAATCTGTGGGACCGACGGAAGAAAGAAGAATCATGGACTAAATACTCCATCAGAGTACTTGGATGGGCAGGTAAGAGGTTCTTTTTGACTTTGACTTTCTGAATACTCTTGTCATCTGTCTAGCTCAGTGTCAATAAGACATCAATTTCCATAAGTGTCAATAATATACTTTTCAAGTTTAGGCTGCAAAATTGTGATTTCTATATTCCATTGTCTTTGTCTGATCCAAAATCAGTCATCATAAATGGTAAACAATATTTTTTCATGTTTACTCAACTCCTTGCCTTTGAGATTATTTAAGGTGCAGACACCAAAATTATATATATATATTTTTTTACGATCAGAGATTGCATACTAATCCCTTTTTTTCTCCTTTTGTTATTGAGAGACCTTCGAGGCTCCTCACCAAAAATGTAAAAAAGCGGAGGCAACGTCTGACTTACAGACAGATGATGATGATATGCCTGCAAGGTGTAAAAGGAGGTAATGTAATATACAGAATATATAATGTTTGCGGCGTTCCAGAATTTCTGGCATTAAAGGAAAAGTACAGGTTGATTTTTTTACCTGTACCATAAAAAAAAAAAAACTTGTTTCTAGCATGTGATACTTGTGTCACTTTTGTCCATCGGGAGATATTTAGATCCATGTCAATTGTGTCTTTTCCCAAAAAAAGGTAGACGTCGGGGCCAGTAACATTTCAACCTAAATAAAACATCATTGACAAAATCTCTTATTTTCACCAGTAGTTATGCATTGCTAGTGCAATCTTCTGTTCTTCTGTTGCCGGACATTCTGAACTATGGCAGATAGTATTGAGAGAGTGGCTTGGCTTTATTTGCTAAATAAAGCTAGACAACGTCGACTTCGGCAACATCAGCGCCTTTTGTGGATACACCCTATTCTACGGATGCGTTCTGAGTTTGGGGAGTTTAACCATTCGCTCCAGGAGCTACGTATGGATGAGGTTCGCTTACAGCCGTACTTCCGCCTGTCCCGCACCTAATTTTACGACCTCCTGGGCCGCATCGGAGCTCAAATCTTCTACCAGGACACCAACTACAGGCGCTCTATTCCTCCAGAAGAGCGCCTGGCCATCTGTATTCGGTAAGTGTTATTTATGATTTTTTAAATCTGCGTTTTCTAGACTTAAAATGTAGGTTTTTCCTGCTCCCGCTACATTCAAAATACGTGTAGTGACATCGCTACAATTATAAGCTCTGATTGGCTCTGATTGGTTAACGCGCCGCTTCAGGGCCGTTAGCACCGTCAAAAGTTCAACTAGCTGAACTGCTCGCTTTATGAGCTTTGAAAAGCAGGAAAAGGTGGAAAAGTTGACGGAGCCAAAGCTCACAAAGTGCCGCAGAGACCGTGACGCTCCTCCAACGGCGTCCGCCATAAACTTAACGTGTAATCTTGACGTCGCTGACGCTGACAAAGCCTGCGGTGTGAATGAACCAATACTCAAATCTAGCCCTGTAATAATTTGTGCACTAAAATCTCAAGGAAAGGTTCTCTACACACTTGGTTTGCATATTTGTAGTTTTATATACACTGCTTTTGCATACTTATGTCTTTGGTTTCCTTGCACCGTGAAAGTGTGTTATACAAATAAAATTGCCTTGCTCTGATAAAAAAAAAACAAGCGGATGTTTAAACCAAATGAACAAATTCAACAAGAGAAGCATTCTGCCTTTGTTTCTAAAGAAGCAGTACTCAAATGGGGAATACTGTCTGCAGGGGTTAAATAAATGGTCAGAGCTGTAATATAAATACATATATTTTGTGAAGACCAAACAAAACCAATTTCATGGTCAGCTCAGGAAGATTTTAGTTTGAAAAGTTCCTTTCTGGAAAACAAAGTAGCATCGGGTAAACTGGAAACCTACAAAGCAATATGCTATGTGTACTACTGAAAAGTACATGAAAGCTAAAAGAACATCCGTTAACTGATTTATTTTTGCAATGGAACAACCTCGATAAGGGACTTAGTTTAGACCCATATGGATCTAAAAACAATTTTTGATCGAGATGGAATGGTTTTATCACATAAAACAGACCACAGGAAGTCCATCTTTCTTTCTAGTGAGTGTAATTTGGTCTCTTTTTTTTGTTTTTCCATTAATTGTATTGCTGTTTTATCAAGACTTCCCCAAAAGGAAGCAATCTTATTCAGGTTCCAAGAAACTAATGTATTTTAACATTTATGTCCATTTTTTTGTCAACCATTTCTGTCTGATGGAGGAAACTTTAGTACTTGGCCATTTTTATTTATATTTAACCTGTAAGATCCATTTTTTTTCCCAGAGATAAAGGCTCAAAACCAATCGCTGATTATTTAATTGAGATTAACAGACCCTGTGTGTGAGCTGTGAAACCCCCACCACACAGTCACACCATGACATCTCTGCTTTCTTCTGTGTAAAAACAGAACTGCACGACCAGACAAGTGCTACTACTTGCACTTCATCCTTGCTTCTTCTAATTTTTAATGAGGAAAGAAGCCATAGAAAGCATAAAAACCTATCAACATATCAAATACTTTTCAATCATAGCCAACTAGCAGACTTCCAGGCCTCTGATGGATCGGTAGAGATGGGTTCCTTCCGCCCGCTGAAATCCACGTTGAAAGTGCCAAAAATGTCATTGAAAAATCTTTTAAATAAAGGGAGAGAGATTCCTTTAGATTTATGGAAGTTTAATTACAGACTTCTTTGATCAAACAAGGAGGTGCAGAATCATACAGAGTATATGCAAACTGACCTGCTTCCCAACAACTAAAAGTCTTTTATTACTTTGGTAGTCTAAAAGACCTATAAACATATCAAATACTTTTCAATCATAGAAAACTAGCAGACTTACAGGCATGTCTGTCAACTCAGATTAATCAGTATGTCATGAAGAAATAGCACACAGTAACTAAGTATGTAAGAATACAGAGAACAGATCATTCTTAAGTTTTTCATAACAAATGTGTCAAACACAAGGTCAGTTATTACTTGGGTATCCCACTGAGACTTCTTCTTGTTTTGTTTGCTAGCGTGAAGCCACATCTTTGAGCGCCTCCACACACTTTCCATGATTGCACAATAATGCTCACACTTCTGTTGTGTTCTTCTTCGTTGGTGTTCAGCGGGTTCTTCTAATAGTTTGGGTACCGGGAATTGAAACTAGGAATCCGAATTTTAAAAAGTAAACAATTCTGTGAGAATGGACATATAAGTCCCAGCTCCAATCGACGCTCGATGCCTAACCCTAGTGAACTCTCATGTGACGGGTCAAACTTTCTTTGTGACTAAAACTTCTGCCACAAATTGAACAAGAGAAAGGCTTCTCACCTGAGTGAACTCTGATGTGTCTAATCAAAGTTCCTTTCTCACGAAAATGTTTGCCACAGATGGAACAAGAGAAAGGCTTTTCACCTGTATGAACTCTCATGTGACTAGTTAAATTTACTTTATGAATATAACTTTTGCCACACACTAAACAAGAGAAAGGCTTCTCACCTGTGTGAACTCTCATGTGACTGGTTAAAGTTCCTTTCTCACTAAAACATTTGCCACAAACTGAACAACAGAAAGGCTTCTCACCTGTATGAACTCTCATGTGACTAGTTAAATTTACTTTGTATTTTAAACGTTTGCCACACACTAAACAAGAGAAAGGCTTCTCACCTGAGTGAACTCTCATGTGACGAGTTAAATACGCTTTCTGAGTAAAATCTTTGCCACAAATTGTACAAGAGAAAGTCTCCTCACCTGTGTGAACGCTAATGTGACTGGTTAAATGTGCTTTACAAGTGAAACTTTTGCCACAAATTGTACAAGAGAAAGGCTTCTTACTTCTGTGGACATTCATGTGTCTAGTTAAATGTACTTTCTTACTAAACTTTTTGGCACAAACTGAACAAGAGAAAGGCTTTTCAGCAGTGTGAACTCTGATGTGTCTAGTCAAAGTTGCTTTCTCACGAAAATGTTTGCCACAGATGGAACAAGAGAAAGGCTTTTCACCTGTATGAACTCTCATATGACGGGTCAAATGCATTTTACGAGCAACACGTTTACCACAAATTGAACAAGAGAAAGGCTTCTCTTCTGTGTGAACTCGGATATGTCTAGTTAGATTTCCTTTCTCACCAAAACTTTTGCCACACATTGTACAAGAGAAAGGCTTCTCACCTGTATGAGTTCTGATATGAATTGTTAATTTGTTTTTAGTCTTAAACCTTTTTCCACATGTTGTACATGAAAAGGGCTTTTCATCTGTGTGACTTTTCAAATGTTCAGTAAAGTTACTATCGTTTGTGAAAAAATGGCCGCAAATTCTACAAACATACAAATGGCTTTCTGTGTCCGTTTTCTTTTTCATCTGGGGTTCTGAATGTTTTTGCGTCATGTTTTTCTGTCGTCTCCCATTTTGTTTCAGCTCTTTATCTCGCTTAGATCCAGAGTCTTTACGATGCTTTTCTTCTTGCTCCTGGTTCTCAGTTTCATTGGGGTCCTGAGAGATGACTAGGTTCCTGATTGGTTGTGGGTTAATGTGGCCCTTTTCTAAATGTTTGGGAGTCACCATGAATGTATCGTCAGTCTCCTGCTTCAATAAAAACTGTCCTTTATGCTCATCTATGCAGAGCTCTGATGCTTCCTCTTTTATCCAGGGATGTTCTGACTCTTGCTGCTCTTTTTTCAACTTCAGAGGCTCTGGTTCCTTGTGGTCCAAACTGGAGCCAATCTCCATTTTAAAGAACTGCTGGTCATAGAAAACCTCCTCTTTCCAAACATGATCCAGTAGATTGTCTGGAGAAACAAGAGAAAAGCTTTTGATTAGAGGTTCATGAAAACAGTTTTGCTCCATCACTTCATATACATATAAAGATACTATGAAAACGGTTTAGTCCTAAAATCAGCTAAATCTGAAAATGAGATCAAAAAATAATATAAACCATAAATTCTATCCAATAGTCTGAAGGAAAATCCCCATCATGTTATCTTCTGTAATTTTAAATCTCAACCAACAATACCAAACGTGTTTTCTATGATAACTACATTTAGGTTGAGCTCTTAGAAAAATCTGGGCTTTCTTAAAACCTCAACAGTAAAATGGGCTGATCGGGCCCCATGCCATGTCATACTGGTGCAAGAATTCAACCAAAGTGTGGCCTCTACCAAGTACATATACTGTACTGTGTAACAAGTACATATACTGTAGGGGTGGTGAAAAAAAATGAACTACTAGATTCACATAAGAATCTAGAATCTTGCTTACGGATTTTTAATTGATTACAATTTTTTTTCAATCTCTTATTATTATTTTTTTTACATGCAGCCCAGGGTTGGAAAAAAAGTTTAAGTTAACTTTATTACTAAGTATATTTAAGCATGTAGCAGTTTACTTCAGATAGTCTTTACTTTTCATTCATTCGGTTGTAAAGATGTCAGATGTGGGAAGTAGAACATTCAGAAAATTATCTTTTCAATACTATAGTGAATTAAAAATCTGCAATATTGAAGAATCTCAATTGAAATTTAATCAGACTTAAAAAATAAAATCATAAAAGAATCGGCACTACCGATTGGCACCTTTTTTTTACTAATAGTATCGATTGTGAATCGAATCGTGTGTTGATATACTGTTCTGTATCTAGCCTTGATCTTAAAACAAAATCCCACAGTAATATAATGTTGGTAGTGATGCCATGATCCAATCATGTGATCGGAAATATGGTCAGATCATGTGATTTTCAAACGATCTCAATTGCTTGGAAAACAACTGATATAAACTTGTGAAACAACAAAGTTTTGATAGAGGTTGTTAGAATGACACTGAATCAGTTCTAATTTTAAGAAATTATTCTTCATCAGTTTTCATTCTTGCATGGAGGACAAAAACACAGGAACGAAAATTTACGACAGGAGGGGAAATCGAACACCACAACAGTGAGCTACTAGCCAGCAGCCTAATGCAGGGAAAACACGTCTGCGGTTTGGACACATTTTAAATTTGACTCAAGTGTTAAAAAGAGGCGTGCTTGTTACGTTTTTGACAGAGAGAGGATTGGCTCTTAGAGGATAAAGTGAGGTTAATGGTAGGGCCGTAAATGGAAATCATCGGGGAATGCTGGAGCTAATCAACCAGTTTATCCCTCTATGTCTCTGATAAAACAAATACAAAACTGCAGGAGCAAAAACACATTCCCATCTTCCTCCTGAAATAGGAGGAATTTATTAAGCTAATTGGTGGTCATGTTTTATCTGAAATTGTCTGTGAAGTAAAAATAGGCAAATACTAATGGATTACTGTTGACAATCCAATGTGGCACATGTCGATCACCTTACATCTGTCCTAAGATATGGTCACCGGATAGACACACAGGAATGCTTTTGGAAGTTTATACATTCAGAAAGTATTCACAGCGCTTCACTTTTTACACTTTTTTTTAAATTTTACAGCCTCATTCCAAAATGGATTAAATTCATTTGTTGTTGGAGAAGCACAAACTAGGCTTAAAGCGCTCTGGAGTCCATGGGGACTACGTAAAGTGCTATGCAAATGCAGGCCATTTACCATTATTCAAGTACTGTTTTGGGTCACAGTTAGGTCACGTCCACACTAAGCCAGATAACGCCTTAAACGTATAAGTATTTAGTCTACACCCCCCTATCGTCCACACTAAGGCAGCTTTGTTTGTGGTCTGTGGCCGGATAAGTATTAGCCGGGTAAGAAAGCCGTCTAACTGTTATCTCAACGGCTAAATGAGCGCGTCTGGACGCAACTTATCCGGTCCCCGGCTAAATCAGAGCAGCAACGTCAATCAAATGCTGCGTCCTAAATTGATGATGACAACAACGCGACAGTATATAATGGCAAAAGCAAAGATGGAGACGAGTCTCGCTATGCTACTTCTTCTTTTGCTAATTCAGACGTTTGCAAAGTTAACCCTAACCTACTTGCGGATGAGAAGGCGACACAGGAGGCGATCCAGAAGGGCGCCGACAGCGACATAGATTATACCCGTCAATCTGTTTTCTTTTTGTTTTTCCCCGTGCATGCCCAGTACATGCATAGGTCGGCATTGGATTGCGCAATCATGGGACCTTAAACGGACCTTAAACGGGGCGTAAATGCTCGTGTTGAGTGGATAACATTAGGCGTCTAACTCCCCGTATAACCATATCCGGCTTAGTGTGGACGTAACCTCAGACTGGTGTTGAAATTTAGCCTGGGAGATTGGGTCCGAGAGGCCAAGAATACAAAATTAATAGAGAATATCTACCCGTTTTCCACTAGGGTCGTGTTGGTCCTGAAAACGCCGGGTCAGCAAAGCTGAGATGTTTGTGTTTTTCCATTACCTTCTCAGAAGAACGGTAGAGGGCGAGGACATGGGCGAGCTTAGCTTAGGTAGAGGACAGTCTGACTGTCGGAGGAGAAGGACATATTTTTCCTCCAGTCCAGCTCTACTTTTATTTAGCTTTATTTTCCTTTCTATGTCTTTACTTTAAAGTTTTTCTGGTGACTTTGTGCACAAACTACT
>JAPXFQ010002417.1:0-16064 GCA_028564705.1 Apricaphanius iberus
CGGTTGTTTCAGGAGGAAGAGGAAGTCCCGACGACTTCAACTTTCCAGATCGATCATTTTGTCTTTTGCTGTTTTCAGCTGTGTTTCCATTACAGCCACTTAAGTTTGGAGTATCTTAACGGAATCTGCCACAGTTGAAATCCGCTCTTCTGCCGATTGAAGTCTCTGCTCATTTTCTGCAACTATTGTTGTAAGTTTATATGTGATTATTTTTTTTAGCTTATCGTCCATTAGTGTGGAAATAATTTCAGTTAATTCAGCAATCAAGGCAACGTTGTCAGCTCTCGGCGTCCCCATGCCTACTTGTTCCTGAAGCGACGCAGAAACTTTTCCTTTCAATTTTTTCTTCTCTCCTCTAGTGATATTAGGATTGTCCATACACTGTGCTGTTACTTTAGGCTATATGTCAAGTTGCCCATTTAAATGCCAACTAAATTTCATTTAAAGAACAGTTTTGTTTGCGGACGAGCAGGTGCTTCAGGGGTGTTCACCTAATCCGCCATCTTCAGTTCAGCCCTTTTCTATTGATCAAGCTTACAGGACTCCTTTCTGCCACATCAATTCCAGTCTGGTGGTTTAATCTTCGCACAAAAATGATTCCAAAAGCTATATATATATTGAGAAACGGTTTCTAATATATTATATCAGCAATGGTTTAAGGAGGGCTCTAACCTACAACCTTTTCTTGAAATTATTGGCTCCAAGTTGGCTAGCTGTAGCATTTTAGAGGAGATACAACTGTTTACATATCTTTTTTACTATGTTTTAAAAAAAGTTTTTAATCACAAGTTTTGCTGTAGGGCTCCCTCTGAATGTGTGGGTTTCCTCTGGGTACTCCAGCTTCCTTCCACAGTTCAAAAACATGACTGTGAGGTTAGATGATTTCTTTAAATTGTTCTTAGGTGCGTATCTGTGCAAGATTGTTTTATCCTTTGTGTCTTTATCTTACTCTGTGATGGACTGGTGACCTGTCCAGGTTGTACCCTGCCTCTCGCGCAAAGATGACTGTGAATAGTCCCTATCTATTATAGGGTTACATAGGTTTATTAATCCCAATCTATTATTTTTTCCATGAAAGAAAGTTAAGTCTTTCTTAATTTCCTAACAGAGATGTTTTGAATGAACTTCTCTAAACTGCAACATTTTCTTGTCACTTCTGTTAAAAAATATGTGGTTATTTGAAAACAAGCAGATTTTCAGTTATTGCTATTTCAGCACCCTGATTGTTTTAATTAGTTTGATAATATCTTCTAGACACTGTTTTTGAATCAGCAAATAATAAATGTGAATAACTATTTTATAAAATAATTGTTTTCATCCTTCCTTTTTTATCATTGCAGTTGCTTACTGAGGAGGTCTAAGCAAAGAATACCTCACAATTCACTAAACAATCAGTAAAAAGCGATGTGTTATGAAGGAACCTTAAACATTACACATGGTTGTAGTGTGTTATTTGAAAGAGTTAAATGTGCTTAGTCATTTATTATTAGAAATATAAATGTATTTTTAACCACATTTATGCATAGAAGGCTTTTAGTGACTGTATCCTGCTGGTTGGCAGTTTTTGTTCAGATCTGCCTGTGGTTTGTATCACTGTGGGTCGTCTCACACAGTAATAAACAGCTGTGTCTTCAGGCTGCAGATTCTGTCCTGTTATTGTTACTGTTCCAGCAGAAGTGTCTCTGCTGTAGCTGAACTTGTTCTTCAGAGCATTATTTTGGTAAAAGTCCCCATTATGACCCCACATATCAAAAATCCACTCCATTGGTTTTCTTTCACGCTGTCTGATCCAACCTGTTGCATATGCAGCAGTCATAGAATAACCAGTGGGCCGACAGATGATGGTTAAAGACTGTCCAGGTTGAACAACTTTGGAGTCTGGCTGGATGAGATCAATACTATGAACACCTAGAAAGGAAGAGACACACCAAAATTGTCATTATTATTCTCATCATTATTAATATGAGTAAATCCAGTGTAGCCATTAGTTTGAATCCACCCAAAGCTCCTCACATGATCCTGCTGTCAACACCAATATCAGAGCTACAGAGAACATGGTTGACTAGGAAGTTGAACTGATGGAAGTTTCTTGGTCTTCTGAATGACATACACTTGACTTCCTTTTAAACAAACCTATTTTGCATATTGTTAAACACATTTTTTTTTTCCTGTTGAGGGTAATATTTTTTCTCAGGATCAAGTAGCATAACATTTCTCCAAAGGAAACAAGGTCTGCTATGCTGGAATATTTTGGCAAATTGTTAATGTTTTTCCAGATAATTTGTTTTGAGAAAAATGCATCAGACCGTTTTTTTTTGTTTTTTTTTGTTTTTATTACTGTAAAAAAAAATGTTAAACAATGCAATAGGCCATTCTGAATTTCACAGATCTAGAGCAAATTCCAAACCAGTGATGAATCAAATGGTACAAAACAATACAAACTTTAATGTCATCATGTAAACAGAGAAAAAACATTATCTGATTACTTGAATGAGTGTTTATGTCAACAATGTGTTAAACCAAATTTGTAATTTGACATAGCATCAAACAATTCAAATGTAGCTTTAAAATTCAGCAACACTGAATGCTCTCTGTTTCAAACACAGAACTGAAAAAGAAGTCTATGGTTTACTCCTCCTCATGGTCTCCTTTTTGACACTATGTACATATTCATATTATACATCATTTAAAAAGGAACTGACTGAGGTAGGTTCTGTAGTTTTCCTGGACAATCGCTCAGTTCTAGATCTGGGGTCAGGACGTTTGTTTTTGTTCTCCAAAAGAACCGCGATTGAGCCTGTCCTGAGCCTATGGTTAGTTAATTGTATTTACAGTTTATGGTCACGACCCTGCTGTGTATCGGCTTCAGTATATGAGTGAGATATTTTCCTTTATAGAAGATCATGTCGCTCAGCAGGAGCTGTGGTCAAGTTCTGCTTATTCAGAGTGAAATGAGCAGATTTTACCAAACAACCGGCTATGTAAATATAAGAAGAGCTGTTAGCAAACCACTTAATGACAGCAGTAAACACAACAACAATCCCTGTCCTTTCCCCTTTTACTCCCTGCTGAAACTATCCTGAAACACTCAGAAAGAAAACTAATGTTCAGAGGCATCATCTCGATCAAAAACAATCCTTTTACGTCCATTTATTGTACTCCAATAAAGTATTTAGTTTGCAAGTCTTCCTCAAGCCAACTCTGTTGTCAAAAACCATTGTCAGTTAAGTTCTTGCATGTATTTCTTTGAATGTTTACATAGGGCTGGACGATAATTCGATAGCAATATATATCGATCGATAGACATGTGGTGCGATAGAAAAAAAAGGGGTAGATAAAAAGGTTTGAAAAAAAACGTTTCCCCTAATTTTTTCATTATACCCTATCAGGCAGCTTAATACAACAATCATTACTTACTCCAATTAACAATGACCCACGCAGCTCTGTCATCCACCCTCTCTCCTTTCAAACCACAAAAAGGATGAAATAATGTGAGCTGAAACAGAATTTTTTAATAGTCCCTAAGCGAACCATCGCCGTATATTCGCTGCGGTCAGATGTCACAGCAAGGCAGCAGCGGAGGACGTTGGTCCGGATGTTTCAGAGGCTCAGGTAAATTTACGTCCCGCTTTAAACCGATCCTCGACACACTAAAACACTAAACTATTAGTAAATATTTGCTACCGATACATATGACCCAGATATATTGTGGCAGATCACTGCAGTTAAATTACTCATGGAAAAAGAGAACATTCAGGGGGATTTCCTCCAAAAAAAGCAAACAAGAAAGCCATTTGTTCAGAGAGTTTTTGCAATTTTCTGATCATTTTAATTAGATAAAAGCTCGCTGATCTAAAAACTAAAAGCACTGGTTAAAGTGGCACTTCAGCGTTGACTGCACAAGCTTATTAATCTGCACGATGTGTGATGACATGATTTGGATTCTCTCTTTAGTTTGTTCAATTCTAATATAAATTATTTCAATATCATTTACAAAATTGATTACATTTTTTTTCACAATGACTGGATTCTTTTGACTCTCTCACAATGAATGACAACAAAAGACTAGCACAATCTCAAACAGAAGTACAGATCTTAACTGAAATGTTTGAGCGTCAAGACCATTTGATGCAGCGAGCTGTACAATAGAATACAAATAGATGGGTTGTGTAGGACATTCATACGTTAAGTAAGAATACACATAAAGCATGCAAAAAAATAAATAAAAAAACTATTACTTCTCATAATGCACCACAAAAAAGGGTGTCCGGCAAGACTAAAAAGGGAGGTTTTCTTGTTTACTGGTTGGGATAAAATTCGATTGCTTTCACATCTGCACTAGAGTTTGTTTGGAACTGTACCGAGACCACCTTTTCAGCTGGGTCTTGTTTTGCCTGTTAGGTGCGCACCAGAGTTTGCTGGGCTGTATTCGTACCAGTGCAAAAGGTCTACACCAAGGGAGGAAACTAATTTATGTCTGTTTTAAAGGGAACTAAAGAAGGCTGGTATGAATACACCCTAAATTAGTATAAATGGGTTGAGGGGGAATCAAATGTAGACCCATACCCATTCCAAAATATAACTCAATTGTGCGGATATAGGTAATACAGTGAATGAGTAAAATGTAGAAATTAAAGGTTGAATATGGAACATTTTTCTTAAAAACTATATGTTTAAAAAAGTAATACCTCCAATGGGACATTTAGAGGTGTGCAGAATGAAAATACACATTTATTTTAAAGGTTATCTTTTAACTAAAAAGATAATAAAATATATATTTTTTACGGGTTTGATAGTGTGTTTATATTTACGTATTCCAGTCAATATCGGGCGCACAGATTAAAATTAAGTTTTGTTGCAACTACATCCTCGAAACACTAGATGTTGCTTTGGTGCCCATGTTCCATATTCTACCTTTAAAGGGTAACTAACCATTTTTTTTATTGTTGCTTTTTTTGCTTTTAAACTGTATACATGTGTCTTTACCAATACAATCTTTCATTTTCAGGGCATTTTTTGACATTTTTGTGTAAAATTGTTATATTCTAAATTTTTTGGTCTAAAAATGTCTTATTTTAATTTTGTGACTGGCTGAGAGTGCTACATTTTTTCCATTGTCTACGTCACAGTCATGGCCTCACAGAGACGGCCTCCATTTCTGACAGACTCACCCCACCATGTAGCGAGCTAAAGTGTGTATCTTGTGTGCATCGCGCACACTGCTAAGAGAAACAGATAAACTGAAATCCATTTACTGCACAATGGAGGACCACAACGGCGAGGTGGTTTAAACCGAAAAACGTGGAAGTACAGTAGTTATAAGTAGGGCTGAACGATTAATTGCATATGCAATTAAATCGCGATTTGGTAAAATGCGATTTCCTAATCGCAAAGGCTGCGATTTGACTTGATGTAAACATATCTGCTAAAGTCACGTGACTTGCAAACAACGCAGGCAGAGAAGGAGACGCGGCACTTTAACCAGTTATAAAATGACCAAAAGCTTAACAGAATCCAACACTACACAATAGTTAGTACCAAAGAGGAACAGTACATCAGTTGTGAGAAATTATATCTGCCATGAAAACGTTGATGCTGCGAAACGCCAGGTATTATGCAGAACCCGTCTTGGTATTGTTGCTGCCTCACGAGGTAGGCTCCAGTACGAACCTTTATCAACACCTAAAAACATCACACCACCATATATGAGAGTTGCACGGCTAAACTGACCGCCACCAGTGTTTAAATTTCTAGTAAACAAACTTCGAGGCGACAGGGATCGCTGACCGAGCTGTTTGAAAGAATCTCTCCTTACGAACATAAAAAAACGGCACACTGAACTAATTCGTGCTATAACGGGTTTTATAGCCAACAGTATGCTTTGTTAACCATGATGAATAAGCTAGGATTCAATCTCACACACACATTTTTGCCACATTTTACCTGCGCTGTATAAAAAATGCCGACAGAAAGTTAAAGCCGCACCGAAAACAGCGGAGCATTTTGCAACAACTGACCTGAGATCACACCGCTCTACGGAGCCATACCAGAGTCTGTAAGTGCATTAGATCGATGGAGAATTAAAATTATAATACACAATATTTTTGATTGCATTAATTAGAAAATGCATGACAAAAGCCCCACAAAAATAATTGCACATTAAATCGCAATCGCAATATTGAAGAAAAAAAAATCGCAATTAGATTATTTTCCAAAATCGTTCAGCCCTAGTTATAAGTAGTTATGTTAGCGTTACCACTCAAAGGCTCGACCAATCCTGTCTCCCTCTGCAGCAGCTCTTGCTTCAGGCAGGGCGAGCCAACGGCTCGAACTGATCAGCGTTTTGCTGCTGGGCTCCATAAAGCCTCTCTTTCCCTCTGGTGGACAGCGGAGAAAAGACATGATTTCTCCACGAAAGAGAGGTTTTATGGAGCTCAGCGGCCAAACGCCGTATCAGTTCAAGTTAGTTCAGCCATGACTTGCGACCACCGCCCGCTCCCCACACTTAGGCATCCCCCCTCCGTGCTTCCTGGCCCGTCCCACTTTGGTAGAATTTTTCAAATGTTGCCTGGGGGTGGGATAATGCTTTTTTATGGGGTTCAGGTACACTTTAAGTGTAAAAAAAAATTTTATATTCAGTAGTTTTTGGTAAAGTAGATAATACACAATATGGAAGAACCAGGGGCTTATTTTATGAGTTTTTGCATAGCTGCTGCACTGTCATCAGTCACTGTGGCTCTACGGGCACAGAAGTAAACAGCAGAGTCCTCTGTGGTAAGACCAGTGATCTGCAGGAACTGAGTGCTGCTGGAAACATCTTGAGTGAAGCTGAAACGGCTCTGAAAGGAGCTGGCATAAGTAGCAACAGCTGTATATGTGTTTATAAATCCAATCCATTCCAGACCTTTTCCAGATTTCTGTCTTATCCAGTTCATGCTGTTATCTGTCATCTTGTAACCAGATGTAACACATGGAATATGCAGAGTTTCTCCTGGTCTTTTCACGTGAGAGGGAGGCTGCTCCAGGTTGATTTCACTGCTAACACCTGTAAAAACAACAACAAAAAACAAAAGAAACAAAAAAACAGAAACATTACTTTTCACCCTGTTTAACATGTAAGAAAGTTATTTTTTGTGTGTGTGTCGTGTTCAAACTTATACATTACCATGAATGATAAAAACAACCACTATACTCCTGACAATTAACATCTTTTTGGAATTTATGGTGAAATTTTCTGTGAGCTATGTTTGTGAAACTGTTCAGCGGTGTTTCTCTCTCAAGTTAAATGAAAGTAATCAATAGTTCGTTTGGTGTGTATATAAAGTAAAAACAGTTTGCATAGACCTCCCCCTAGAGGTTTAAACGAGATGCATGGGGATATCTGGTTCTGGAAATAAACAGTAGTCCTTGGTTTTCTTTGCTGAGCTAAATCTACAAGGGATTCAACAATACATGTTTGCTTTTGTTTTTTCAAACTGATACTTTGATCTGAGGCATTGCCAATACCAATGCCAATACTTCTACCACACAACAACATGCAATGACATGGAAGGTAGATTTCATTTTCTTCTCTCTTTGTTCAGCTAATGATAGTGAATCAGATAAAAATAAAATATTAATAAATGTGATCATAAAAACTAAAATTTCTAGTGACAAACAAACATTTTCTGTAAAATTATTACAGATGTTCCACATTTTATGTATTGGTTCATACCAATATGAATACCTGTGGTGAACTGACAACCTGTCAGAATGTACTACCTCTTTCCCAGTGACTGCTGGAGACATGCACCAGCCCTCTGTGACCCTACAATGACAAGCAGGTAGGGAGAATAGATGGATTTATTCCCAAGAAAAAAGAATTCAAAGAATTTATAATACTCTAAGATAGGTAGTGTTAATTGTACATATGTATATCGTTTTTTGTTTTGTTTTGTTCAGTTGCATTCCAAGATGTATAGGTTATGCAGATGTTTCATTTGATCAAGAACTATTAATCTTCACAGAGTAATCCAAATTCACGGTGCAGTGAAGTTTCTCTGGAACTTTTGTGTTTGTGAATACATTGCTAATTTGGATTACAGTACTACAGAACAGTGTTAGTCTAAAATACATATGATTTGTAGCAGAAGTAATTCTACCTCCTTGTTCTTCTCCTTAGCATTAATCGAGATGCTACATGTCTATGTAACATATTTTTACATAAATCTATACTCTCGTACATTCTTATACAAAACTAGTTAATTTATAAAAATCAAGGATTCATAATAATTTAACTATGTTAAGATAAAAATTGTTCTATGATCTATTCCTTAAAGTTGAAATCTTTATGATGGCCTGTTAGTTAGTTAGTTCGTTAGTACTTGTCACTACTTTAACATGACATTTAATAGAGGCCATGAAAAGATGTGGTGCATTTCAACAACTATTAGTAGACTATAGACATCTTAGCAATCATTCTGGACATCCTGCAGATTTAATAATTCTGACTCTAGATTACAATGCTGGCATGGAGCAAGGAGTGGGCATTAAGTTTATTACTGACAAATGAGAAACATAATTGATAACAATCAGCCAAATAGCAGTTAAGTTTGTAACAGCCATAGAATTGATATGCATGTTGTTTTTTCCCTCTTTTTTTTTTTGCTAAAGACCCATTGTGAATCCATGCACATATTCCTCCTCTCTCAAGCTGCGGCCAAACAGTCACTCATTTGAATACTGCTCCTTGCACCTTTTATGAATTCCTCACACAATCTTAGTAGATTTTACACAAATAAAAGACAACCCACAGGCACTAATTTTATACCATGCATGCAATATTGTGGTGATTATTAGGAATCTTGATAAATCAGGCCCACAGTATCCAGCAGCCAGAAGCAGCAGCAGAGTTACAGAGGATGTGTTGGTGTGGGAGTTCCTTTAACTCTGAACTGAACAGCAGGAGATCAAGCATTTATAGACCTGAGTAAGCGATTAATAACAGCTGGAATGTCATATGTTTTAAATCTGTCACATGGTATGTGTGTCTAATGTTGTGTTTTATGTTTTTACTATTATTTTTATTTGATCCCTTAATCACACAAAGACTCTTGAATTGCCTTGTTGTTGAAAGTGCCCTTTACTAATAAAGTTGCCTTGCCCTTTTCTTTTCAGAGTCACTGATTGTAAAATTGCATCATCAATTGCATCAGCTAAAATCTCTGAATTTCCCTTTTGTGGGACAAAAATGATTATTGTATACTATCCTGAAAAGGGTAATTATTTTCCATTTTTACGACTTTATTTTAACTAAAAATTAAAGTATCTCCTGTCTTCTGCCCACCTGTTATAATCCTCTCTTTAATGTTTCTGCTTGTTGTTGTTGGTTAGATTTGATTCAGATTACACTTAGTGTGTTTACATCATTAAAACACATTAGGTTCAATAAAAAGTTTCATATACGTGTAAGTTTAACTGTGTCTCAGAAGACACTTTCAGCAGAGTGGAGAGAAGAGAAGCTATGTTCATGTGACTGTAAATATGGATGTACTTTATGCTTTGCATCAGAATGAAGAATAAACTTCTAAAAGTATAATGAACTTCGATGATTCAAGGAAATTGCAAAACACTGAAATCCTCTAGATGTACAATGTCCTGTGTGTTTCTCTGTTTTGCACTTTAAAATAATTTTGAGTTTTTCTGCTTCCCAAGTGGAGAGTTTTCATTTTGGGCCCTACCCATGTTCAAAGTGAGGCTTCTAGCAGTAAAGTATAAATGGTTCCATGGCAGCAAAGAAAAACAAAATGTATCAGATTATCACCTTCAAAGCCAACATGTTCTCTGTAGCTATACTGCTGCTGGATCCTGTGAATATTGCTGGGACAGAAACAATCCTACACTCTAGACTCTCACAATCATTTAGAGATTGTGAGATATAAAATTTGCCCTAAAGAAAGACATGATGGTCAGAGAAATTTTTGCATCAATGTCAATATTAAATGTTTCAGTAAAAAATAGGGATGCACCAATACCGATACTGGTATCGGGTATCATGGCAAACACCCCTCTTATGTACTGTATTGGTAACCGATACCATGAGCCAATACTCAAAATGGGTAAAGTCTGCAATAATTTCACAGAAGATGTTTATATTTTACTTAAAAATTTTAGTTTTGTGGTACTTTTTAGTATTAAAAAAATCTATATCACCATCATTTCTTGAAACAATAAAAAAAAAAAAAAAACTGTCTTCGAATTCAGTGCATTTATTTTTGTGTGGTAGAAGTATCGGTATTGGTACTCCGTATCGGCAAGTACTCAAATTCAAGTATTGGTATCGTATTGGTTTGAAAAAAGTGGTATAGTTGCGTTTCTAGTAATTCAAAACATAAAAATGCATCAAATGTCACCATTTTTATCAAAACTATTGTTCACTCTGTTTCAAAGCTTTTTAAGCAAATGTGATTGTAAAGAAAGACATTTTTGAGGTTTGAAAGCTTTCAAAATAATAATACATCTTGGTAGTAGCATACAGCTTTCTGGCAGTCTGACCCAATGTTTGCAAAACCCAGCAGAATCTGAAGGACTGACTTGAAGTTAAAATGTTTCTTCTTCATCCCTAAACTGAAAACAACCTACAACACAGGAACAATCAGAGTTTATATCAGTTCATCCCTTTCAAAAGAACAAAACATACTGTATATATAAGGCCGCACTATCTATTGCAAATTAAAAAACTAAAAATTACAGGATGAAGAATGGAAATTAAAATGAACAGCTTGAATTGGCTGATATGTTTGTAAATTCAAGTTAACATGCTTTGTCAAATGTCAAACAACTTTACCGGAACATTCCTAAACAAATATTCCCACCACAACTCTTGGTCATTGTGTGGTAGTAACGTAATACATGTACCGGTGGTACGTATTTAGAATACTAATTATGAGTATTACAGAATTACAGTAACTATTTTTAAACATGGTATTCGGAATACAGTTACTTTCAAAATACCATTGGAATACTTGTGTGTTTTCCACTTTCCACGTGAAAGATGAAGACATAAGTTTTGGGAACTGTGTGTCTCCGCGTTTTGTAGACTATCCCACAATACCGCTAAACATGGCGTGCTCTCTTCATAGAAACCATAGAGAGCCTATGCCCAAAACACTCCCGACCTGCAAGCACCAACATTAACGTGAGTTGCCAGGTATGGATTCAGACCAGGAGCTGGGGGGGTTGGAGCCACAACCGCAGCCAAATAAACCTACTAGCAGTGAAGGAAATGATGCATTCAAGCGGCATATTCGTATTACCACCTAAAATATTTTTGCAAAGGTTAGTGGTGATCCAGGTGTGAAAATGTGTACATTTTAGTGTAAACTTTTGCTGGCGGGTCTCAAGAAAGTACACCGCTGCCGCACATCAACAATGCCGACAGCAAACTAGAAACAAAGCATCAGTATGTGAAAGTAACAAAAAAATTATAAGACACTGCGACAATGTACAAAAACAAAGCAAAATCCTCTACCACTGTTATTTTTGTTGTTTTTTCCATTATTTGACAGGGCCTGTATCATGTTAGTTAGGTCATTTCTCACAGATGCAGTGGTTGAATCTGACATGATGTCAACTTGATGTGTTGTTGTGATGAGTTTCCCGAAAATTATGGCTGCAAGAATAAAAGCTTTCCATCTGGAGTGCAATGAATGTCAGTTTACAATACTTTGCATATTTATAACAGAAAATTGCAAAAATAACCTAATTGGCTGTGACTGATAAACAGCTAAACTTAATTTTGAATGACTAAATATAAAATCTAATAAAATGTCAAGAGATATTACTGCTAAAAATCAGTTTGTTTGTTTGGTTGGTTGGTTTTGGTCGCTGAGAGGTAGTGGTGTTGTGCCAAAAATAATAAAATACTTTTTTTATTTACTTTTTTATACTATTTTTTTATTTTTTTTAGTCAGTATCCAAGTTTAGCATTAACATGCCCTCTGTTTTCCTGCGGGAGTAGCTACCAGCGCATTTTGTGACATTAAATAGACATAAATGCTGTTTTTAAGAGGACTGTAGATGATGGCTTCACATGAGATACTGATGACAAGTTAGAATGACAGCAGGGAAAGAAAGAAGACATGAGATTTGAGAGTTATCAGTTAAATTTTAACAATACATAGGAAGACCTGGGGCAGTACTGTAAAGGCTGTACAAATCAAAATTGTGAAAATGATTTTTTAAATATTTGATTTGTTTTATTTGGGAATTTTGTTTTCATAAGCTAATTTAATCAGCAAAATAAATATAAGTCATAAACAAAACCTTTTATTTTAAACTGATTCACAGATGATGGCATAATGTTGGAAAAACAGGAAATCTCCAACAACCACATCAGGTATTGTGTGCTGAGGTCACCTCTATCTTCTGCTCTGTGAGGAGTTTTTGTACAGCCTCTCTGCTAACACTAACCACTGTGTGTCTCTGGCACAGTAATACACAGCAGACTCCTCTGGTTTCATGGAAGACAGTCTCAGATACACAATGTTCTTACTGGTGTCTCTGGTGATTTCTATACGTCCTTGTAGACTGCTGGCATAATAATTACTTCCACCGCTCCAAATAACACCCATCCATTCTAGTCCTTTTCCTGCAGGTTGTCTGATCCAGTGTGTGCCATAGGTGGTGACAGAATAAGAGACCTGACAGCTGATGGTCAGACTGGCTGCACAGTCAAAGAAGCTGGTTGGGTCAACTGTTCACACTTCACATCTGAAGAAAGAGCACATCCCCCCCCCCCCCCCAGAAATTAGGAGGAAATGTTTAAAACAACTGAATTACTGTCTGCGATCAGTTTTGAGAAACTCACGTGCGGCTGCAAGGAGCAGGAACAGAGCAGCAAAAATCATGTTGACAGATGAGACAGACGTCGTATGAAGTCAACTCCATGCTGTTGCTTTTATATAGCAGATACGAGGCGGCCATGTGTGCATGTGATCATATTTGTTTTTAATATTATCTATTTTTACTTTTTTCATTTAATTGTATTCAAAACATTTTTGATGGAAAATAGTTTATCCCATTTTGTAGATATTATGTGAATATTGATTTTTATAAAATTTGTATTTATTTTTTATTTACTTATTTTTACTCTGATTTTGTGACATGTGAATAAGTACAAGGGCAAGAGATGAAACATCTAACAAGCACAAATACCATTATTTCCACATCTCAACTTCAGATATAAGTTTGTTGTTTTTAAAATTCGCATGGGTCTCATTTCAACTATTGATTACTGCAATAGTAATACACATCAATATAATTAAATTGACGCCAACAATTAACAAAACCAATATTTAAAAACCCAAAATGGACAACTTATGCTGAATAAATCCTATTTCTTTGCGAATGTATATGTATTTTATAAAAAAATTTTTTTCTGAAAATACATTTGTGTTTAGATTTACATTATTATTTGTTAAAACATTTACATTAAGCACATATTTTCAGTATTTATAAGCATGAATGGAGAAAATGTGACATTAAAGAATAATAACCCCAACAAGAAAAAAACACAATATTCTTATTATTGATGTAGTCTTGAAGCTAAGCAATTGTTATGTTTTTGATTTAATTTTGAGATTGATTTTGATTGTGTGAAAATATTTTGTTTTTTTCATCAAGTATGTGTGTGTTTGTCTGATTGAATTGAAATTACTTTTCTTAAATATTTCGTAAATATTCTTAAAATGCCATCTGTTGTCAACCGGTGCTATATAAATGGACTGAGTGGAATTTAAATCAATATAGTATAACCTAATTTCCTTTTCTATATAAAAAAATAAGTAGAAGGGAGAAAGGTAGAAAATCAGATCAGTGGAGAATAAATGGTACAAAGAGGTGGACGTAGCATTAGGCAAAGGTAAGTGATTGCTTTGGGCTACAAATACTTTAAGGGCCCCATTATGAACACTAAATGGAGATGTTAAATAGAGATATGTGAGTAACTGACATGGGGCATGTCCCCCACATGTTCCGTGTCGATGCCCTCGGTCTCTTGTACTTTCTCAGCTGTTTCTGCCTTTTAATATGCGATAACAAATTTTTTTGACGAGCCGTCTTTAAACACACCTTAAGTGCACAGAAACTTATGCAGCAATCAGTAGATCACAGACAGGTGCTGCAGAGCAGAGCAGCTTGTTCAGCAAACCAGCCAGATGTTGCAAAAGGCAACAAACTTTGCAGATATTTTTCCAAACAAGCTTATTGTGTTTTATTGTGTTTTTTAACCAAATTTAGATACTTTCAAATATTGTGGCAGGCTGAGTTTTCATCACTGCCCAAATTTGTATTCTACCCCTAAAAGGGGCTGAGTAACCCACCTCCAAGTGTTTCAGTACATATTCAGGCTGTATTATGACACTTTAACCTTGTAAATTTGATACATACAGTGGCAGACTGACAGTCTGAAAGTACAAAACAGGGTAATGCATTATCTTGTTTTAAATAATGTAGGATCCATAATTAAACAATATGGGGCATATTGATCACTTGATTCACATCTGGCTGTCACAGTGAGGAGTCACAGAGGTACAAGGGAAGCGACGACAGTGAAAACAGCCTGTCAGTCAGTCAGTCAGTCACAAGGTGGTTTTGACAGAGAGGAGGAATCAGTAGCCCTGTTTTTTTTACCAATTAGAAGCTGATAGCGCACCAAACTAACCGACCCCCTGACTCGACAGCGATAGTGACAGAGTCAGCAAAGTCTATGAATTTGCTGAGCTGAAAATAATGTGAAAATAAATCAAGATTGTATGTGCAGGGTGCAGGACTAAACATCTAGCGCCACATCGAGAAACAAAAGCATTCAAAAATTGTGTTCTACAAAACCATGAATGATGAATTTAGGATGTTTTATCAATTGTGGTAGTTATTTTTGACGGGGCTAAATATGTTTTAAATATCTTCAATCCGAGGTCTGTTTTTCTTTAAATTCAGGCCTGGGAAACATGGGAGAATGTGTGACCTTTGAGGACCTCTGAGACAAAGAGTTTTATTGCAAGGCTGTAAAAGCAAGGATGCTTAGATAAAAACTGGGAGGAAGGTTTGGAAGCAGATAGCCATAAAACCATAATTCTTTATAATGAACCTTTGACCCAGAAAAGACACTGTTTGGAAATGATCGGATTGGAGTAGATTTCGAGGAGAAGGAACGCCTACAACCCTGGCAGAATACTGGAGTCTATAAAAGTTTTGACATGAAAATCATTCAATGGTCAGATTCTTTAATCTGCCCCAGAGAATTATCTTTGTTTTCTCTGTAAAACCCGCATATCTGTTAATCTGTTCAAAATAAATGTTAAGAACTGGAAATTGGTTCCTTGTCTCTGTTTTGAACATGCACAGAATTATTTGATAACTTTAAATTCAATAAATGGTGACCTCGACCGTGTGCAGGGTTTTGGACCAAAATCCAGTTATTTTTTTAAATTACTGAGACGGACATGTATTTGCTCTATTGACAATTTGCGCAGAGTTGCGTGGTTTTTTAATTTTATTGATTGGTTAATCTAACATTGGGTAATGTTGTCATGCAAGTTACATATGTTTTTTTGTTTTGAGCAGATTGACTGTGGCGGGCCCGTAGTTGAAGCTGCTCTGAGGTCTGTGTCTCTCTTCTGAGCAGGACTGCGACTGCTTTGTGCTCCGCAGAGAGACACCGGTGCCTGCTGGGAGATGGAGTTTCTTACTCCTTTCTCCGGGGAGGACGGAGAGGCCAGTGGAGCAGAAGGACTGGATGGAGCAGTCCCTTCTACGACTCAAATCGGAGCCACAAGTGCGGATCGGAGCTCGTGAGGATTGGCCACCTCGACTCCGACAGGACGCTGTCGGAGGAGCGTCAAAGCTGGTAAACGAAAATAGATTTTTGGAGTGCCTGGGTCGCACTCTGTTGAATCTGGAACGGATTACTTTGACGAGGCTTGTGCTTCCTCAAGCGCGCGTGTGGGCACCGCGAATTGAGTTGTGAAATGGTCCGGCATTGGTTTTAGGTGAGCTCCGATGGGGTGAGTTTTTTTTTTTTTTTT